>PITA01004916.1:0-117258 GCA_004023965.1 Spilogale gracilis | reverse complement strand
TCTCTCTCTCTCTCTCTCTCTCTCTCTCTGTCAAATGAATAAACAAAGTCTTTTTAAAAAAATGATACCATAATGCTATAGGTAGTGGTATTATTCGTGGTAGAGGTCATGGTAGGGAAAAGATAAAGAGGAAGGGAAACTGTGGTTTTAGATTACTAAAGCCCAAACATTCTAATACAACTTGTATTAGAATGTGAAATGTAGTGGAGACGACAACACTGGCATTCCAAATCGAAGACTGAAAATGAATTCAGTTGATAAAAGGACATGGTTTTGGTCTGAGGTAGGAAAACTGAAACTAATTCCAGGTAACAGAGAGGAGATGGAGAACAAGACCAAGTATTTTTTTTAAGTAATAGATTAAAAAAGATAGTTGGTGAAGACAAGGAACTCAAAATGAATCATCTGTGTAACAGAGCAATATATTATATTGATGGATCTTTCTCCTGTTTTATGATCGCTATGGAAGCCAGTACATGGTGTAAATGTTATTGGTATTCATGATTTTATTGAGTTTTTATTATTTCCCCTTGCAGTGTTAAGGATATTATGAGAATAAGGTCATACAATTCTTTTTTGTATAATTTTTACTATGTTATGTTAGTCACCATACAGTACATCATTAGTTTTTGATGTAGTGTTCTATGATTCATTGTTTGCGTGTAACACCCGGTGCTCCATGCAGTACGTGCCCTCCTTAATACTCACCACCAGGCTCACCCCCCACACACAAAACCCTCTGTTTGATTCCTGGAGTCCATAGTCTCTCATGGTTTGTCTTCCCCTCCAATTCCCCCCCCCCTTCATTTTCCCCTTCCCTCTCCTAATGTCCTCCATGCTATTCCTTATGTTCCACAAAGACGTGTCTTTCTCTGTTTGACTTATTTCATTTAGCATAATCTCCTCCAGTTCCATCAATGTTGATGTAAATATTGGGTATTCATCCTTTCTGATGGCTGAGTAATATTCCATTGTGTATATGGACCACATCTACTTTATCCATTCATCTGTTGAAGGGCATCTCAGCTCCTTCCACAGTTTGGCTATTGTGGACATTGCTGCTATGAACATTGGGGTGAGACCCTTCTTTTCACTACATCTGTATCTTTGGGGTAAATATCCAGTTGTGCAATTGCTTTTTTTTTTTTTTTAAGATTTTATTTATTTGACAGAGAGAAACACAGCCAGAGAGGGAACACAAGCAGGGGGAGTGAGAGAAGGAGAAGCAGGCTTCCTGCCGAGGAGGGAGCCCGATGTGGGACTCGATCCCGGGTCTCCAGGATTAAGACCTGAGCCGAAGGCAGTCGCTTAACCAACTGAGCCACCCAGGTGCCCCTGCAATTGCTTTTTGAGGAACCTCCACACTGTTTTCCAACGTGGCCGCACCAACTTGCATTCTCACCAACAGTGTCAGAGGATTCCCCTTTCTCCACGACCTCTCCAACATTTGTTGTTTCTTGCCTTGTCAATTTTTGCCATTCTCACTGGTGTAAGGTGGTATCTCCGTGTCATTTATCTGATGGCTAATGATGTTGAACATGTTTTCATGTGTCTGTTGGCCATCTAGGTCATACAGTTCTTAAATCAACCCTCTGAGCTAGCATTTCACACTTATAACACACTGCCTCTGATCTGCCCAGCCTTGCTCATTTCCAGAGCTCTTGGCTACTTGTTCCATGTCAGATGCCTGTGTAGTAACTAACTTTGCATGGGTTCCAACCACCATCACTGGGCACAACCCAACAGCACCTTAGCACCTATCTATGCTGCTCGCCTTTTCCCTCTCACCCCGGAGCTTCCTAAAAATCCTTGAGATGTGCAGTGGCACAGTCTATTTGTGCCACCTCCTGAAGTGTAGGAGATTTAGTGCCATACAGGATGAAACTATAACCAATGGGAAATGGGCATCAGTGAATATATTTGTCTTCCTTCCTCTCCCTGTAGTGATTGTCCTATGATGCAGCAGCATGGACATAAGAATCTCCCAAGTTGGAGAAATCTCTTGCTCCTGATCACAAGTAGTGTGCACCACAGTAACTCGCCCTTGTTTATTGTCACTCTATTTTTCTCTGTCATAGTAACTCCTCCCTCACTCTACTCTGGCGCCTCTGATCTTTCTCTTCCCAGTGAACAACTAGGGCATAAGCATGGACCTTTCTGGAGAACGCAGGCTAAGACAATGGCAGCAGGACGGGATGGGTGCCGATGTCCGTTGTTCAGTGGCATCACCATCTCTGTGGCCTTCACTTGCGCGTGATTGGGATGAGAGGCAGGTAGGAGGTGAAGCCTCGGCTACATGGAGGCTCTATGGTGAAGGAGCCGAATGGACATCATGATTCTTGTGAAGACTGTGGAGTAGAATAGCTTCTGCGAACAACACTGGTGGCCTTGACAACAGGTAATGACAGGCTCAGGGCAGTCTACTGCTAGATTAAGTCATGCTAGGAAGCCTGGCATGCCTTTGGAACAGACTATCATCTTCCATAATCATAAAGCTCATGGTACTGAAAATCAGGGACAGAGTCCACTATAAGGATAACAGAACTACTATTGCCTTCAATAAATCACCTTTGAAAATGAGGGCCTGGATGGAAGACGAATGGGCACAGAAAGCTGGGATGCGGACATTTGGCTGGACATGCCTGAGAATCTTTACACCTCAAATTCCCCCTGGAATTCTTCAAGCCAGCAGAAATACCCTCCCCTCCTCCCCACTTATTGCAGGAGAACAAACTCTTTGTGCCCAGAAACTTTCAATCTCTTTACTAGAAGAAAAAATCTTGTAAGATAATGCTTATGCTCCTCAAGATCTTCCCTCTTAGCCTGTGTTGCCCCCAGGCCAATAGCCTGGGTCAGGTTTTAGTACAGCTCAGTTAGGAAAATAGAGTTTTTTTCACGACAGTATAGCTTCAAGTGAAAGCATTTGTAAGTCCTTGCTAATGCGTTTAAGTAAGAACCAGGAGTGTCTGTACAGACATGCTTCTTGAGGAAGTAAAATTGGGGGAGGGACAGACAACTTTAAGACTGGGGAGGGGAGAGTGTATTGACGGGGGCCACTCACCTGAGACTCTGAGTTTAATGTTCTGTCAGAGATGCTTACAACAGATTCTTAATGTCTGCTATATATACCACATCAATAGGCTAAAGAAGAAAAATCATATGATCAGACACAACTGATGTAGAAAAAAGCATCTGGCACAATTTAATGTCCATTCATGATAAAAACTTCAAGAAAGTAAGGAATGCAAAAGAACGATTTCAACTTGATAAAGGATATCTACGAAAACCTCACAGCTAATACCATATCTACTAACAAAAAAACTGAGATCTTTCTCCCTAAGATTGGGAATAAAGCAAAGATGTCTGCTGTCACCATTGCTATTTCACATAGGGTTGGAAACTCGAGAAAGTACAATAAGGCCACCCAGGCGCCCCTACAGCACAGTTTCTAATTGCTGTGAAGAAATTAAAACTCTTAGACAGACACTTGACAAAACAGGGACAAGATCTGTATGGTGAAAATTACAAAACTATGGCAGATATCAAAGATGCAAGTAAATGGAGAGACATACCGTGTTCATGAATTGAAAGACAGTTCCAATAGTGAAGATGAAAATACTCTTCAAATTCATCTACAGACTTAATGAAACCCCTATCAAAATACCAGCAAGGTTTTTCGGTAGATATTGAAAAGTTTATTGTAAAATTCATTTGGAAAGACACAGGTAGCCGAAATAATCTTAATGAAAAGAATAAAATGGGAGGACTCGCCCTCCACATTAAGGCTCACAGCCACAGTAATCAAGAAAGTCTGATCTTGGCAGAGGAATGGATGCATAGATCAATGGAACAGAACCCAGAAATAGACCCACATAAATATGCTTAACTGATTTCGACAAGGTGCAAAAGCAATTCAGTAGAGGAAACCCTTTTAATAAGTGGTGCTGGAACAGCTGGCCATCCATAAGCAATAAGATGAAACCTACTCTATACTGCACACCTTATTCAAAAATTAACTGAATTCTTAAAATTGGTGCCAAAAGCGTGATCCATTAAAGGAAAAAGTGATGATCTGGACTTTGTAGAAATTATAAAGTTTGCTCTGTTAAAGACTATGTGAAAGGGATGGAAGTCCAAGCTACAAGCTTGAATAAAATATGTGCAAACCACAGAGCTGACAAAGGGCTTATATATAGACTGTTTGATGAATGCTCACAACTCATCAGTAAAAAACAAATTATACAATTAGAAAACAGACAGATATGAAAACACACTTTACTGAAGGGGATGGACAGAAGGCAGGCAAGAACAGGAAACTATGTTCAGCATTGAGCCCTTAGGGAAATGTAAAAGAAGAAAACAACTGACCAAACAAACAAAAACCCACAGTGGGCTTTCTCTACATATTGATATCCAAAGTAAAAAAATAGTCACGGGGCACCTGGGTGGCTCAGTTGGTTAAGCGACTGCCTTCGGCTCAGGTCATGATCCCGGAGACCCGGGATCGAGCCCCACATCGGGCTCCCTGCTCGGCGGGAAGCCTGCTTCTCCCTCTCTTACTCCCTCTGCTTGTGTTCCCTCTCTGGCTATGTTTCTCTCTGTCAAATAAATAAAATCTTTAAAAAAAAAAAAACTTCTTTAAAAAAATAGTCACAACACCAAATGCTTATGAGGATGCACAGAAAATGGGTTACTCATTATTTGCTAGTAGGAATGTAAAATACTGATAGCTAGATACATAGATATATGAGATTAATAGATACATGATAGATTGGTTGATAGATGATAGGTAATAGATATGCAGATAGGTAAATGGTAGATGATAGATACATAGATAGATGAATGATAGGTGATAGATGATTGCTAGATAGATTGAGGTAGGTTCATATGCAGCTATAAGAAATAATATAGAGAGATCCCGTGTATGCTTTATTCAGTCCCCCCCCCCCGTGGTAACTGCCTACAAAACAATAGTCCAATATCATAGAATATTCACATTGATACAATTGACTGATTTCCTCAGCTTTCTTTAGTTTTACTTGGATTGATTTGCGTGTGTGTGCCCATGTGCGCAAAAGACAAAAATCTGCAGAGCAGCTCTCTAGAGCTTCTGCATATCCAAATCCGACACGAATAAGGTAGAGATGCCTTTGCAGACTATTGAGGATGGAGTCCGAGAACTCAGAGCAGTGGAAATATTAGAATGAATGTCTTAGTATCTTAGGAATATTCTTCTCATTAAGTCTTCTCATTGACCTTATATCAGAATCTCTAGGAGGGCTTGTGAAACATCACTTCCTGGGTCCCCATCCCCCCCCCCAAGTTTGATGAAAGTATGCCCTGTAATTTGGGGTTATAAAATTTGCATTTCTAAAAAGCTCCCAGGTGCTGCCTATGTTAGTTCTGAGGGACACACCTTGAGAGAATGGGGCACTAAAGGAATGGAAAAGGCACCGGGGAGGGGCCAGCACCAGCATCTATGAGAAGTTCAGGGCAGGCTCTCCTCTATAGGCCAGGTTTGACAGTGGGAGAGATCAGCAGAAAATAAGCTGCCTGACATTGGTGGCCAGATGCCAGTGTGACTGAGGCTAGGTGGCAGCACTCGACCATCAGAGACAAAGACTGTGGTGCACCTGCTGTAATGACAGTGATGGGTAGGAAGGCTGCTGAGGTCCACAGGGCGCCCTGGCCTACAGTGGTTTGTAGCAGGGGCTAAAAGATCAGGATGCCTTTTGACTTAAAGAGGAATTCCATCTCATGAGTCAGGGCGCTTCAATTCTTTTGCAAGCAGATGTCATGAAAATCAGTATGAGCTTTTCCTTTCCAGAGGGTCTTGTGTGAGGCTTGCTGTGCATACACGGACTAGGGAATGCCCCCAGTTTTTGAGGATTATTATAGGGGGCTTCTAGCACTTAATACCAGGAGACCTGCTATGCTTTCAAAATCGTCCAGTTAGAGTTGAGGTACAGGAACGCCAGATATTACATGGAATTTAAACCCAAGTCATAGTGCATCTCATGGTTACCAGAACCTGGCTTGTAGTTACTTCCCTGGATCCTGAATGTATAATTGGTGTGGACTTACTAAATAGCAGCCCAAACTGGTTACGTGCTAAAGTACAAGGGATGTTACACTAGGAAGGTCTCAGTGCCAGCTCCCGAAACTGCCTCCGATCACCGTGAGGGCTACATTTGCTCCAACACAATGAGGAGCATGTGGGGCAAGGCCTGATCCTAAAGGATTCACCAGGGCTTTTCAGTGCTTCCTTCCCAGGTAGATGCAAGCAAGCATCTGTACAACCACAGCCCCCCAGCAATGGCAAGAAAACCAAGAGTTCTGACCCTTTAGGGATGAAAACCTGGGTTGCTCCATCAGGCAGACAATCCAGACCAGTTCAGGTCCTGGCCAGGTGTGTGGGGAGTCATGAAAGGAAAATAGAGAAGAGAGATCATGAGTGTCACGGTCTTCGTATCAGCTGTGGCTCCAGGGGATTTCGTTTCATGAACCCTCCTGCCTTAAGTCTTCACAGACATGAGCTGCCACTAGCTGAAGGGAGCTCTAGGAATGGTTGAGTCCTTACCTGCCCTCTCAGGGACATGATTAGTATCTGCTCATAAAGTTGGAGGCACGCCCTGGGCATTGAGAGGCTCGTATGATAAAAGGGCGCACAGGGATCCAGTGTTTCAAGGTGGGGGACAAACCACACAGCTCTCAGGCACCCCTCAAGTCATTTCAGCCTCTTCTTCCTGGAGGCTTCTGGTTTCGCCTGGCTGCCACCTCACAAGGACACAACACAATACCCTTGGCCCCATGCCCATGCCAGGCTACCTGGAGCTTCCCTCTTGCCACTGGGCATGAGATGCCCATGAACCTGTGCACCAGGCAAGTATACACAGTTCAGAGGTGTGGGTCAGTTAATTTAATCTTTGGGGAAAATGTATGGACTACGGGATGCCGAGGACAAATTCTTACCTCCTCCACAGACTCTGTTGACAAGCCATACTTCTCATGAGCACCCAGAAGACGTCCCATTATATTAAGCAATTATGTGAGCTTGTGACCCAGCAGTGACCATCTCAGTGAGGTGGCCTTATATGGGCTCTTCTCTTCCCTGACTCGTTCCCCTTTTTCATGACTCTTGGTTCCCTGGGATTGTGCTTCTTGGTTAGGAGCCTCAGACTCTTCCTTCTGGGTAATACAGGGTAAGACAGGTGCATACTACTTTATCCCCATTTTACAGATGATAAACTGAGGCACAAAGAAGTTATCCAATTTGCTAAAGTTCACATATCTAGGTTCTTTATACTTAAGTGTACCGGACTCACAATCCAACTCTTAATTAATAGGCGTAATAGAAGACAAACATGATCTAATTGTTGAAGACAGCTAGAATGATAAAAAATAACACCAACAAAACAGTTTTGTAGATTCAGCAGTCACGGCTTGATGGGGTGGTACATAACAGAAGTCCTGGACTATCAACGAAATGACGGTTAATCGGTGAGATTAAAGGCAAGGCCTTTCCACGGGAAGTAGACTAGTGTAGCAAAAGTATCTGTAATATGGACATACTAGGGCAAAAGCTTTCTGCTGGACAACTGGAAGGTGGCTTTGATAAGCAGGCTTATGAAAAGTGAGGACAGAGAAGCTTGGGAGGAAGGAAAGGAAGGAAAATAATTATGGAATAATTACAGGGCAAGGGGATTTCCCTAATATAATGGCATGTGAAATATATAGCAAGGGGGTTAACTGGAAGGTGGTAAGCACTGGAATATGAAGGACTAAGCTGAGAAACCTGGACGGGGTTCAGAGATGTGGGGTGTTAACTTACAAGGAGGTCGGTATAGCGTATCAGGAGCTAGACCTAACTCCATAATCAGGCATGTATAGTATCCGGTTTCTATCTGGATCATATCAAGAGAAGTCTCCCCTTTCTCACACAGGCATGTGGGCCAGACAATATTTTTTTTAAGAAGGAGGCAGAGGGAAAGGGAGAAATAGAACTTTAAGTAGACTCCAGTGGCAAGCCCAGTGGGGGAGCCCAGCACAGGGTTTGATCTTATGAAACTGAGATTGTGACCTAAGCCAAAATCAAGATTCAGGTGCTTAACTGACTGAGTCACCCAGGTACTCCAACTTCTTTTATTCTGCTGATTATGGGAGAAAGCACTTATATAGCCTTAAAGACTAAGAGGCAGGAGTTCAATTTTGTACTGCTTAACAAAGATTGCTATTTAAAAAGAAATCTAGAAAGTGGTACCAGATTAGAAGTATATTCACTGAGGAAAATACTGAAGATTGTGTTCTGAAATCTAATAGCTAATCTGTCCAATTGGTCATGTCAGTTGACCCTTAAAATAGAACCTGATGAAATCAGGAGTGTTAGTATAGAAGGTTAGTGATTTAAGAGTTAAGATTAAAAAAGGATCCATTTCCAGCAGACCCAGACCTTGGGCCTTTTCATAGAATTAACTTGTCAAAGGTAATAGGGCTTAAAATGCCAATTTCCACCAAGAGCTAAATTTGAAATACGTTAACACGATGGGAACAGATGAAAGAAGCTCTCTAGGCCAAGCTACCACCATGCAAGAATATCCTGACTTGTCCTTCTGTCAGTAACGTCTCTCAACTCCTCCAAGAATCTGTGCTCACATCCCAGTAAGACTGTCCTTTAACACATCTAATGAGATGTTATCGTCCCATCAAACCATGAAATGCATTCTCCTCCTGTTAAAAATACAATCAAACTCCAGCACCCAGTCCCAAGGCATAACCCGGCGCTGGTGTACTTCTGTCACTTTGCATCCGGTGTTTGCCCCCTCACTCCAGCTCCAACTGCCGCAGTTTCTTTTCTGAAGTCTTTTTGCAGGGGATTTACCATGATCAGCCTCCTCTGAAAGAGTCCATCTCAGAGGCACCTTCTTCAACTTCCCAAACTAGAGCAGCAGCTGTTTACCTACATTTCTTCCATATCGCATCATTGTATTTCCTTTATAGTCATTTTCCTTGCCAAAATTATCTTGCTTGTGTCTTCATCTGGTCACTGTCATGGTCCCTAAAAGAGCAGAAACCATTTCTGTCTTGTTCACTGTTATATCCCTAGAACCTAGAAAAGTACTTGGAACAGATAGCCCCATGCACCCCAGAGCCTAGACAAATAGTGCTGAGCGAATGAAGAAGAACAAATGAACGAAGCTAAATGTCCTTGATGCATTTTCCAGTCTGCCTACTACCAGGATTCCTGCACTGTCTGAAAGTCTTAGCTCTCAGAGGAAAATACCATTTTGTATAAAATGATCAGCGTGTCTTTCAAGAAATTAGGAAAGCTATTCTATGTCAGTCAACTACTTCATTTATTACTTTGCTTTGCATGTTGCCTTAGTTACTACTGTGTATATGGAGCAGACTACAGCGCCCTGGCCATATGTGACTTCCCATCAATTGTTGTAGAAAAAGCTGTATTGGAGCACAGCCCACAGTAATTTGTTTATATATTTTCTATGGTTGCTTTCGGACCATAACAGAGTCAAGAATATTTCCTATCTGGTCCTTTACAGTAAAAGTTGGCCGACTCTGATACAAAGCAATATGTTTTCAAAGATACGAAGAAGCATGAGGAAAAGACCTCAAAACATCAGTGAAAAATCAAGAGCGTTGACTAATATTGGCTTTGGGTAAAATCCAGAAATGTTGATAGTGATCAAATTAGAAGTGCATCCTCAAAATGGTCTTGGATTAAAGCCTGGGGGAGACACCTACATTTCCATTGTTAGGTCAGAAATCAAGTTTACAGGATGAAGACAAAGTTCCCCTTTCAGGCTGGTGCTGCATTCTCCTATTATGGAATGTGTTGTTCTCCTCCGATTCATACTAGGCCCCCATTCCTACCTTGTCAGTGTCTTTTCTCCGTGCAATCTGGAATGTAGGGAACACTGCCATCTTCATGATGAATGGTTTCCTCCATTGAGTTGCAATAACAGGTTTTAATCAGTTCATTATTTCACCTAGTTTTTGGGTCCTGACAGTTATGCTGCAGAAACTAATTGAATTGGCTTTACCTCAAGGCGTTCCCACAAGATATTACCTTGTTGTTTGGGGATTTTTTTGTCTGATTGACCAACTTAGCCCCAATTTCCCATTCCAGCCTGAAAAAAAAAAGAAAAGAAAAGAAAAGGAAAGAAAGAAAGAAAGAAGCCATCTTACTTTCATATTTCCCCTTTGAAACATTTCACATTCTTTTCCTATTTTGAAAAGGTATACTTTATTAAAAAATCACTAACCTACAATATATCATAGTATACACTGAGCTTCTTGTATAAGAGGCTTTAGAGTGGTTACAAAGTAAACTCTTACTCTGTTCCATAAACTCTCTTTAGATCACTTAGAGTAAACAACACTATGGAAGGGCTGGATTAGTTCTTTTTAACTCTTTGTGCTTCCGGGTGCTATAAATTTTAGGCTATGAAAGAGACATTGCCCAAGGTAGTGTTTAGCTGGCTTTGATGGTGGAATTACCCAAGCAAGGACCCTGACTTCCAGGACTGACCCCCACAAAATTCCCAAGGTTTCATCCGATAAAGAAATCAAAATGTCAGTTTATCATATCACTCACTACAAGAGATATAAGGGCCACGGAGATCAGAATAATTTTCTCTCTCTGGTCAGCACATTATCTTCCTATAGGACGTTCTACATGAGAAGCCAAACTATAACCACAAGGTTGTTTGGTGAGGACAGGATTCAAGCAGGTGGTGGTGAGATTAGACAGTTGGCAGTGGGCACCTAGCTACACCTACACTATTTAAGAGCTGCACCTTCTGGGGTGCCTGGGTGGCTCAGTTGGTTAAGCGACTGCCTTCGGCTCAGGTCATGATCCTGGAGAGCCGGGAATCGAGTCCCACATCGGGCTCCCTGCTCAGTGGGAAGCCTGCTTCTCCCTCTTTCACTCCCCCTGCTTGTGTTCCCTCTCTCGCTGTGTTTCTCTCTGTCAAATAAATAAATAAAAATCTTAAAAAAAAAAAAAAGAGCTGCACCTTCAGAAGATAACAAAACCCCATTGTGGGTCGAAGTGATTTATCCTCTGAACAGTCCTGGGTGACTGCCTCCAGCATTGACCTCGACAGAGTCAATTCTCTATGTACATTTCACTGAAGCATTCTTGCTTTAGATATTGTCAGATAATCAGTTACTCCATTAAAGCCTTACTCTTTCTGCTTTCTGCCATAGGAATGCTCATCCTCTGAAGGCAATGTCATTATTTCTTATTTGATCTGTTGCATGCTAAGTTTATTAGCTCGATTCACAGAGTTCTAGAGTATCTCCCTGTGGCCTCTATGTACCCTCAATAATATAGTAAACGTCCCCACCCTTAGCACTTCTGATGGTTTGATCTGGGTCATATTTAGTTGTGAAGACCAGAAATGTTCTCTGACATTGCTAAATCTCTTTTGGGACCCAAATCATTCCTGGTTGAGAAGTACTTTTATATAGGGTGCAAAGGAGAATATCTTTTTGAGAATATTGGGCTTCTAATCAGTCATGTCAGATTCTAGCTTCTCACTATTAACTGTCCTACTTTTATCCTCTGAGGTTCCCCTTAGCATAATCAAAGTGTTTATGAAAAGCAAATCTCAACTCAGACTTCCTTCCATGAAATTACTATGTTTAAGTATCTTTCCAGGCAACTCACAATTTTCTCATATCTTGTAGGGCAGAAAGTTTATAGTACCTAAGGAGAGAAATTTGCTCAGTTATACAGAGCATCGTATTTTTATTGGAGAGAAAAAATATTTCATAATATGAGAGAGGTACAGTATCTATCAAAGCCCACCAGTGACTGAACCCTGAAACCTAACTAATGTGCCTTTCAATTCCCTTTCATTAGAAAGCTGACTCATGGAGCTTGAGATAGAAGAGAACTTCTGATTCAACAACTTCATTTTCAAATAAGGAAAATGAATCTCAGAGGAGTGAACTGATGTGCTTCAAAACAGTACTAAAAAGAGGGATCTGAACTTGTGTTCTCTGACACCAAAGGGTGTGGTTTTATACTATGTAATTGCACAGAGCCTCATATGTGGGCAGGTGATACATCGGGGGTCCTACTTCAAGCAAATAGATAAGATTGTTCATACATTACTTGTAAGCCTGTTCCCCACCACATAACCGTACTTGGCAATGTTTTTGTAATATATTCCAGTATATTGCTTCTGCTCATGGCCAGTGATGTGCTTGCATCTGTACGAACATACAGTATATCATGTTTAGATTAGGACATTAAAGGTTTCTGGTCCAAATGCCAAGTAGTATCATCTTAGAGCATAAAGAATTCCTCACCTATCAACTTACTGAATTTCACCCCCACCACTGAAGAACTATTTCTTTGGCTTCTGTCTTTTCTTTTTTAAGATTTTATTTATTTATTTGACAGAGAGAGACACACACAACAGAGGGGGAACACAGCAGGGGGAGTGGGAGAGGGAGAAGCAGGCTTCTTGCCCAGCAGGGAGCCTGATGCAGGCCTTGATCCTGGGACCATGGGATCATGACCTGAGCCGAAGGCAGACACTTAAGGAATGAGCCACCCAGGCGCCACTGGCTTCTGTCTTTTAACTTGCTAGAATGAGAACTATTTCTTGCTAATGTCCCTCATCCACAAAGCTTAAATTTTCTAAGAGCTACATCCCAAGATGCTTCCCCCAAATTCATGGTCTAATCTTCGAAATAATAAGCCATGCTCCTTTCTATCCTCTATCTCCCTGTCCTTCCCTCCATCATGTTTGAATCACCTGTGTCCCTGTCTTTTTGTTTCTTTAGGTCATGCCTGACCCTGCTAGTTCTCTGGAACTACAAACTGGTAGAGGATGTACTACATTATTTTCACTGCAACAAAGAGCAACCCCAAAGCCCTTTACCACCCTCATCCAAAAAAAAGGTGCCCTTTGAAAATAAGACTACAAGGTCACTTTTTTCCCAAAATCATTTACAGTGTTTCTTTTCTATTAATCAAAAGGTCCTGGGACAAACCCAGTGCTGCTTGTATTTGGGGAGAAGGGAGCAACCTGGATGGGGGGGAGCACTTACCAGCCTTAAGCCCTGGGCAGCTACTCTGCATTTCTATGGCTGCCCCCCCTTTTGAAGGGAAGGAAGAGGCAGTAGGGCAATTGACCAGACAAGATGTAGTTATTGTCCAGAGGATTCAAAGGTGCATCATTCAGTATTACATAACTTCCAGATTCTTTCCAGAAAGATTTTTCTTTTAGCAAAAGTGAGAGGACGGAGGGACTATAAGGAGTGAGGGCAGAAAAGGAAAATGTTGCAGTAGGTAGAGAATTCTGTGTGGAAAAATGCAAGCCCAGTAGGCACACCCTGAATGAAGATAAGAATTCCTGAGAATGCTTTGATGTGATATTAGTGTCTTGAAGGATCTAGGACAGATTTTTTTAATGCATTTTTTATTTATTTTAAATTTTATTTTTAACCACTCTGTCTCTGAAACTTAGCATTTCCAGCATCCATATCAGGATTTGGGCTCTCAAGCCAGAAAAATCACGATTAAATACTAGCTCCAGTTCTGGTCAGATATGGAAGTTGAATAAGTTCTTCAAATATTGTGGACTCCATTTTCTCATCTATAAGGCAGAATAAATCAATTAACAGAGCCTGACATATTAAACAGTCAAGAAGGGCAAGGACAGTGGATGAACGGCTGTGTGAGTGCATGGGTGGAGGAAGAACCGGAAACTCTGGGTCCATCAGAAGACTAAATATAATCTGAATTCTTATCTAAAGGAAACAGCTTTGTTTTGCTAGCTTTCACTGACAGCGGGAAAGAATTAAGTGTTCATTCTTCAGGAAGGGCAGGGGACCTCAACCGTCGATATCGAAGAAAGTAAAACTTCACCTGCCTTGAGTGTTTTTGCTTTTAGGAAGTGGAAGGCTTTTATTGAAGTGGTGGCGCTAGAATTGCTTCAGAACTTTGTTCTGGACTCCGAGCTCCTCATATAGATCGATTTTTCTCTAATGAACCAAACCTTTGAAACTTGCTCTGTGATATTGCAGGCACCTCTGCCTGAGCTCTGTGGCCCCCAGCCTAGCCACGGGGCTGGTCTTCCATTTCCATCTCAATGCAGTTAGAAGGTTTTCTTTCTCTGAGTCAGGAAGCAGCTGGCAGAAGAAATGATATGGGCACACCCCACAAGGTTCTTTGGAGGAAAAGGCCATCTAACCCTTGATGAAGGGGCCACAGGGGCTCATTATTATGTAGGGAAATGCTCCTCTCTGTGGCAAGAAGGTAAGGGGTTATGCTTCATGCTGATGAGCTGATTATTTGGCTCATTCCAATTAGTACCAAATGGAATCATGTATTTTTCCCTAATTCTTCCAATTATCCAAGGACTCTATAGGAGAGACATTCTTTCCTTCCAATTGGAAGCATGGAGTACCTCCCTGCTAGAGGCTCGGTGATTAGCGTAGCAGTTCTGTCCCTGGCGCAGCCTTCCTTGCCAGCGTGCAGTTAGTTGCCCATCAGCCTGGATGATTAAAGAGGGACCAGGCTCTCTCTCCCGTGCTTTCTTAATGACCTTACTCACAGTGAATCCCATCTGGAAAACGCTTGCAAGCCTCTCATCCTGTGTAACTGTCCCCAAGAGAGGGTTTGGGGCTCCCTCAAACCGTTCCGATGTCACACCTTGGGGCACAGAGGGCACCGTGAATGGAAGGGAGTTAGGGAGAGTGGATGTGGGGACAGTTTTCCATGCAAAGAACAAGTATTGACTGTGGGCCTCTGCTTCAGAGACACAGATGAGTGAGCAGTAATAGTACCCAAAGAAGCCACTTGCCTAAAGAGAAGCCACTTGCCTAAAGAGCCCCTGTTAGAAGCATCCACCACAGCCCGATGCTTCTAACAGGGGCTCTCCAGAGGAGGGGCACATGGGATCAGCAAAGCTTTGCTCAGCCCTGCCAGCTTGGTGGTCCTGCTGTGGAGAGAATGGCAAATGTTGTACCAGCAGGAACAGTGTAGATTGAATGCAGGCACCACGGGGCCATTTATTTATTCATTCATTCATTCATTCATTTATTTATTTATTTATTTATTTATTTATTTATTTATTTATACAATGATTTACAAATGGTGAAGGGTCAGAATTTTAAGGGAAAAGGAACAAGGCAGATGTAAAAAAAAAACAAAAGTAGAGATTGGATTCAAAGAGTTTCCATGGAAGGATATCTGATGAGCATTTAGCCCTAGGGAAAAGGAATAAGGCAGGTGTAAGAAAAAGAAGTCGAGGTTGGATTCAAAGAGTTTCCATAATAAGGATATTTGATGAGCATTTAGTCCTAGAAAATTAACCAAACCAGAAAATCAGCCAACCAACCAAAAACCAATGAGGTAGGCTTCTTATTTGTTCCTTTTTTCTTTTTCTTTTTTTAAGTTATCCACAGATGAACTTAGCTGGGATGGAGGTACCTAGAACATTATCTATTCTCCAGGCAGGAGAGTAAGGCCAGCTAGAATGATTAAATGCTTACTTTTCTCTTTTCAACCCTAATCACTTGATTGAAATTAAAGTCTTCTAACTGAACTCTATGGTAGGAACTCTGACCTCAAGAATTTTTTTTATGGCTTCATTGAGATATAAATTACATGCCATAAATTTCATCCATGGTGAGTGTAATTGTCCATAATTTTTAGTAAATACTCACCACCACATTCCAGTTTAGAATATTACCATCATTCCGAATTTCCTTATGCCCACCTGGAATCAATCTTCGTACCCCTCCTCCCAGATTCAGTCCAGGAAACCACCAATCCTTCTTTTTCTAGAGATAGCTTCTTCCTCTGGACCTTTCATATAAATAGGATTATATAATCTGTAATCCTCTACATCTGACTGATTTCACTTAGCACAGTGTCTTTGAGACTTCTGTGTCTTGTTGCATACATCAGGAGGCTGTTCCTTTCCAATGGCTGAATAGTGTTTTGTATGACAGTACCTACCACCTCTGGTTATTGATGCACCAGTTGTTGGACACTGAGATTGTTTCCAGTTTGTGGATATTACACATAATGCTGCCATAAACATCCATGCACAGTCTTTGTGTGGACACGTTTCAATTCCATTAGGAGTGGGATTGCTTGGTTATGTGGTAAGAGTATATTTAACTTCTAAGTCACTGACAAAGGTTTTTGAAGTGGCTGTATCATTTTACAGCAAGTAGTGTGTGAACTTTCCAATTTCCCCCCGATCCTTGCCAACACTTGTTAGTGGCCATCTTTATTACAGGTATCCTAGTGAGTGTGTAGTTAGATCTCACTGTGGTTCTGATTTGCGTTTCCCTAATAACTAATGATCTCAGCATCTTTTCTTATGCATGTTAGCCCTTTGCACATCTTCTTACTAAAATGTTTATTCAAATAGTTAGTCCATTTTATAATTGTGCTTTTTTGTCTACTTATTAATCTGTTGTAATAATTTTTAATATATTCTAACAGAAATCCTTTATCAGATGTATAATTTGCAAATATTTTTCAGTTGTGACTTATATTTTTTGCTTTTCTCACTGTGTTTTCTGAAACATAAATGTTTTTTTAAATTTTATTTTATTATTTTATATTTTATTTTTAGTATATTATTTTAGATCATTATATAAGTTTATTTAGTATTTTAGGATCAGTCTTCTTTGATCTGTATCATTGTGGAAGTACCCACCACTGTCTTGATTACTCCAGATTTATAGTAAGGTTTAAAAGTAAAGTCCTCCCACTTTGTTCTTTAAGTTTTGGTTATTCTGGGTCCTGTACATTTTAAAATCAGTTTGCCAATTTCCACAAAAATTCCATTGGGATTTTGATACCAAAGACTTTGAATCTATAAACCAGTTTGGGGAGAATTATCCTCTTGATAATATTGAATCTTACCCCATGAACAGGAATGCCTTTCCATTTATTCATACTTTCATTTCACTGATGTTTTGTAGTTTTTAGTATATTAATTTGCACTACATTTGTTGAATGTATTTTGTATCTTTATATGGTCCTGTAACCTTGCTAAACTCATTTATTGGTTCTAGAAAGGTGTGTGTGTATATGTGTGTGTGTCTGTGTGTGTGTGTGTGTGTGCATTGCTTCTTCCTTTCCAATCTGGATGTCATTTTAAAATCCCTTATTGAATGAGTTAGACCCTACAGTACAATTATGAATGGAGGTAGAGAGTTCAGGCATCTTTGCCTTGTTCTTGATCTTTTTTTAATTTAATTTTATCTTTTCAGTGTTCCAAGATTCATTGTTTATGCCCCACACCCAGTGCCCCATTGTTCTTGATCTTTAAGAGACATTGATTCTTTCACTATTAAATATGATGTTAGTCATAGGAATTTTCATAAATTGCCCATTATCAGATTAATGGAGTTTTCTTCTATTCCTAGTTTAAGAGTTTTATAATTAATGTGTTAGATTTTGTCAAATCCCTTTGTATGCATCAATTGAGATGATTAGGATGTCTCTGTCTTTTGCAATATACACCGTACACAATATATTGTATGCTATAACACAGTACACTATACTGTTTGTTATATGAATTGGGATGTGAATATTCAATCAGCCTTACATTGTTAAGATCAATCTCAGCCATGGAGTATAATCCTTTTTTATATTTTGCTGGATTTTGTTTGTTGATACTGTGTTAAACTTTTTATGTTGATGTTTATGAAGAATATTGATTTATAGTTTTTACATTTTTTTCCTTTTAATATTTTTCTCTGGCTTTGATAGCCTAGTAATGTCAGCCTTATACAATGTGTTGAGAAATGTTTCCTCCTCCTCTATTACCTGAAAGATTTTGTGAAAGATAAGTATTATTTTAAAATTTTTTTTTTTTTAAGATTTTTTAATTTTTTTTTTTTTTTTTTTTGATAGAACACCAGTGAAGCCATCTGGGCCTCAATTTTTCTTGGTAGGAAGTTTTGTGATCACTCATTTAATTCCCTTACTTGGTATAGGCCTATCTATATTTTTAATTTCTTCTTTTTTTAAATATTTTATTTATTTATTTGACAGAGAAATAGATCACAAGTAGGTAGAGAGGCAGGCAGAGAGAGAAGAGGAAGCAGGCCCCCTGCTGAGCAGAGAGCCCAACGTGGGCCTTGATCCCAGGACCCTGAGATCATGACCTGAGCCGAAGGCAGAGGCTTTAACCCACTGAGCCACCCGGGCGCCCTAGATTTTTAATTTCTTCTTGAGTCAGTTTTAGTAAATTGTGTCTTTGTAAGAATCTGTCCATTTAATCTAAATTGTTGTGGTATCTTTGTTCCCTTAAATAATATCTTTCCATTTTTTAAGGCTCTTTTATTCCCGATTTTGGTAATTTGTTCTACTTCTTGTCAGTATAAATATTTGTCAATATTGCAGATTTTACAAAAAACCAACTTCTGGCACCTATTGAGGGAAGCCCTTGAGAGTGTGTGGCCACCAAGTTGGCCCATGAGCTGGGCCCTGGAGATTGGAGACCCCTCACCCCCTTCTAGTCCTTGGAATACAAATTCTGCTCCCAGAGGCTACTACCAAAGGCATAGCCTTGAGATAGTGTTTTAGTGTTGGGACCATCTGGATGGTAGTCATGGCTGAGCGCAGCGAAGGTCTTGTATGAACTTTTGACTGTGGCATGCAGGTTCAGAGATCTACTCATTTTGCAGCTACCCACAATAGGCCTCTTTTTTTTTTTTTTTTTTAAAGATTTTATTTGACAGAGAAAAACACAGCCAGAGAGGGAACACAAGCAGGGGGAGTGAGAGAGGGAGAAGCCTGCTTCTGATCCCGGGTCTCCGGGATCATGACCTGAGCCGAAGGCAGTTGCTTAACCAACTGAGCCACCCAGGCGCCCCACAATAGGCCTCTTAAGTAAGTTCCCTTGCTCAATAACCTGCTATCTACTAATCTGGAGTGGCCTTCCTCTTTGGTCTTTCCCTTCTCTTGCGTAGGGGAGCTGGTTTTAAATCACACCCAGGAAGCTTCTGAGGAAGTTGCAAATAACACCATTTTCTCTATTGTTTTTTCTGTTTTCTGTTTTATTTTTTTCTACCAGAATATTTATTATTTGCTCTCTTCTGCTCATTACAGTTTAGTCTGTTTGCATTTTTCTAGTCTGTTATGGTTTAAGGTACTGATTTAAGACCCATCTGATTTTTCACATACAGTTATTTAAAGCTATAAATTCTCTCTAATCGCTGATCTAGCTGCATTCTATAAATTTGGACATATTAAGTTTTATTTTTCAAGCAGTTAAATTTTTTTTTAAATCTTTTGTGATTTGTTTGTTTACCTATGAGTTATTTAGATGTGGGTTTCCTTTTTTTTCTTTTTTTTAAAGATTTATTTATTTATTATATAAAGAGAGAGCATGAGCAAAGGGGCAGAGGGAGAGAGAGAGAAAATCTGAAGCAGACTCCACACTGAGTGGGGAGCCTGATGAGGGGCTAGATCTTACAACCCTGAGATCACAGCCTGAGCTGAAACCAAGAGTCAACCACTTAACTGCACCACACAGGTACCCCTAGATAGGAGTTTCTTAAATTTCTGAATATGTAGGGCACTCTCTCCCTCTTTTTTTAATTTCTGATTTAATCTTTGCTTTGGTCAGAGAACATATTTTGAATGATTTAAGCTCTTCTAAGTGTATTGAAACTTATTCAGTAGTTTAGCATATGATCTTCCCTGAAAAATATATTCTTAAAATGAATGTGTATTTTCCAGGATTAGGTGAAAGGTGCTATATCATCAAGTTAGAGAACAGCACTATTCAAGTGTCTATAGTCTTTCTCATTTTCTGTTTAGTTGTTCAATTCATTATTGGGAATGGGGTATTTACATCTTCAAATACTGTTGTACTGTATATTGATATTTTTACCTCTGTCATATTTTTCATGTGTTTTGGAGCTTTGTTGCTAAGTCTGTATAGATTTGTAATTATTGTCTCTTCCCAGTGAAATGATCATTTTCATCATTTAATATCCTTCATTGTTTGTAGTGATCTTTTTTAAACAATGTACTTGACATTAATATAATCATTCCAGATCTCTTGTGGTTATGTTTGCATAACCACATTTTACATCTTTTTAATTTCACCCCCTTTGTATCTTTGAATTTAAGTGTGTCTCTTACAGTGAAGATGTTTGGACTGTGATCTTTAACTCCTGTCTAACAATTTCTGCCATTTGATGATAATAGTCCATTCACATTTAATGTAATTATTGTCAGGTTACAATTACATCTACCATTTTGCTCCTTGTGTTCTGTATGTTTCTGATATTTTTTGCTCCTTTATTGCTCCTATGATTTTTGTTAAATAGAATTTTAATTGTATCATTTTATTCCTTCACTGGTTTTCTTACTATATTAAGTGACTTTTCTAGTGGTTGTTCCAAGGACTATAATACGTACTTTAACTTATGGCAGCCTACTTCAGACTGAGTAAATTAATACTTTTCTTGTCCTCTTTATCTTTCTTTGTGGATTTGAGTTACCATCTGGTGCCACTTTATTTCAACTTATATGAACTTAAATGAAATATTTTAAAGTATTTTTCTTATGACATGTCAGCTACAAAATAACTTAGCCCTTGTCTGGTAATCTCTTTATTTTGTCTTCATTTTGAAAGGTGGCTTTTCAGGATACAGAATTATGGTTGACAACTTTTGTTTTGATTTGTTTCTTACTTTCATCGCTCTGAGTATGTTATTCCGTTGCATTCTGACTTTGTTTGTTTTGGGCAATAAGTCAACTGTTGGTTTCATTTTCTGTACCCTTTATATCAAGAACATATTTTCTTTGCCTTTGGCTACGAATAGTTTGAATACGATGTGTCTGTTGGATCTTACTTGGAATTTTTTGAGCTTCTTTGTTTTTGTAGGTTATATTGTTCATCATATTTGGGAAGTTTTTGTCTACTAATATTTAAAAAAAATTTTTCTGGGATTTCTCTGTCTTCTCTTTTTCTGGGACTCCAGTGATGTGTGTGTTTGTGTCCTCTGAGTTTGAGGTCTTTATTCATCATAACCTTTTTTTCTCTGTTCTTCAGAGTGGGTAATTGCTATCGATCTGTCTTTAAGTTTACTGAATCCTTCTTCTGACATCTCAGTTCTGCTATTGTTTTCCTGTAATGAAATTTTCATTTTAGTTATTATATTTTTGACAGGCAAAACAATTTATTTATGTAGACAAAGTGGTTCGTAATGATTGGTAAACAGTCAACAATGATTAATGAGGTTATATTAGATAAAATGGATTTTTTCCATGTCTTCCTGTGTTTCTCTAGCCCGTGTGCATCTCTGGTTCGCAGACACATCTGTCAGTGCTACAAAATGCAATGGTCCTTCTTTGCTTTCTATGTAGGCTTGAGTCCTTAACAAAACTATACATGATTCTGTGGCAAAGTATGTAGTGTGCTGTAGAAAAAAAAATTGGCACTGCGGGGCACCTGTGTGGCTCAGTCGTTAAGCATCTATCTTCAGCTGAGGTCATGATCTGGGAAACCCAGGATCGAGCCCTGCATCAGGCTCCCTGCAGGGCGGGAAACCTCCTTCTCCCTCTCTGACTCTCCCTGTTTGTGTTCCCTCTCTAGCTGTGTTTCTCTCTGTCAAATAAAGAAATAAAATCTTTTTTAAAAAAGAAAATCGACACTGTAGCTATAGTCATTTTCTATGTTGTGGCGCAAATTACTACAAGATTAGTAACTTGAAATAACACTAATTTCTGCAGTTCCTATCATGCACATGCGAAGACAGAATCACACAATGATAGGTGAATAACTTAAATCCTATTTGGTTTATTTTGCTTGTGTGCACAGCTTTCTAGTCAGCGGGGTATAAGTGGAAAAGTTAGCAAGGGCTCTTATTGCTATGTCTTTTCCCAGATTTCCTGGCTAAATTTCTGACTACTATACCACTACATTGCTTATTAGCCCAACGAGCTCCACATCCTAAACTAACTGAGCAGCTGGTCTTTGATGCACTGTGGCAGAGCTAGCTGTGATTACCAACAATACTGTTAGTGTAGGGTATTGTTTTTCCCCCTTGCTGCAAATATGCTCAACCCTCCCCATCAGTGAAACTTCTAGTTTTCACAGACTGGCCCACTTCGGTAGAACTATCATGTCAGGGCACCTGAGTGGCTCAATGGGTTAAAGCCTCTGCCTTCCACTCAGGTCATGGTCCCAGGGTCCTGGAATCGAGGTCTGGATCAGGCTCTCTGCTCATCAGGAAGCCTGTTTCCTCCCCTCTCTGTGCCTTCCTCTCTGCTTACTTGTGATTTCTCTCTCTGTCAAATAAATAAATAAAATCTTTTTTTTTTAATATTTTATTTATTTGACAGAAAGAAACACAGCCAAAGGGGGAACACAAGCAGGGGGAGTGAGAGAGGGAGAAGCAGGGAGCCCGATGTGGGATTCGATCCTGGGTCTCCGGGATCATGAACTGAGCCAAAGGCAGTTGCTTAACCAACTGAGCCACCCAGGGGCCCCAATAAATAAAATCTTAAAAAAAAAAAGAACTATCATGTTAATGAGTGAGGAAGAAGGGAAAGGAGTAGCCCAAAGCAGGGATGCCACAGACTTTCAATTGTCTGATCTTTCATGGGTAACTGCTTCCCAACTTGATGTATGCATATAATTGATTTCCAAAGCCTCCCACCTCCATTTTAAGTCTTTTTAAAAATTGGTTTTTTTCAGTTATATAGCTGGTTTGGGGGGAGAGGATTTGCTGAGCAAAAACTCTTCCATGTTGGAAGTTCTGTCTCAAAGAATTATTCTTGAAAGAAGGAATAAATGAATCAATAAGCATGCAGCTATCGTCAGTCCCCCAGTAAAAGAAAAATTAAGACATGGTATCCCATGCTCATCCTTTTTGTTATATATCAAGCCCCTTCATGATCTTAGTCTAGATCTTTGATTGCTAAACCCCCTTAATATGTGGTCCCTGGACTGGATGCAGTTTAGTTACAATTTACCTCTGGAGGACAGATTTCCTGGGGCTCTATCTTCCTTTATTAAGTAGTCAACAATAAGGGTTGCTCTTTTCAGTAGCCTTTCTAAGGATCAGACTGAGGGTTCATGGTGGGAAAGTAGTGAGAAAAACCACTAGAATAAGTTGCCATGGGGGAAATTTGGGGTTGATATCATAACTCTCTTTACCCTTCTGGTTTTGATGGTGGTAATAGAAATAACCATAGGAATAAAAGCCAACTATAGTAGTATCAATAAAAACCAACATTTCTTGAAAGCCTTTCCTATTTC
Source organism: Spilogale gracilis (assembly GCA_004023965.1). NCBI lineage: Eukaryota > Metazoa > Chordata > Mammalia > Carnivora > Mephitidae > Spilogale > Spilogale gracilis. The sequence continues at coordinate 93,973 of PITA01004916.1, read as the reverse complement.
AGGCACCTTTTTAGGTGCTTTATGGGTTACTTATTATCCCTTTAATCTTCGCCACCCCACTGATGACAAAACCGAAATCAGCTGGAATAAGCATCCTGCCTTCGATTTCACAGCTGGCACACCGCTGAGCTGGAGTTGGAGTGCCGATACTCTGGGTCCGGAGCTGGTCACTTACTGACCAGGCAGCGCTGCTCATTATCCAGCGAGGGGAGTTTTCTCTTGGGAAGTTAATCCAGGAGTGCCTTGCCTTACCTACCATTGCCAGTTCTGGGGCCGACTGAGGGAAGGTGACTGGTGTAAAATTTTAAACAAGTCCAATTTACAGCACATTTTAGTGTTGCATGGTTCCAGTTCATGCAGATACCTCTGCTTTATCTCAGAAACGTCACAAGTCCCCAGGAAAAGTCCCTAAGAAGCAGGCCCTCTGGTTGCTGTAGCAGCCACCGCTATGCAAGGCAGAAGGACCTCCCGCATGATAAGTAGCCCCATAGCTTCCATTAGAACAATTGCACACAAATCAGGACGGGGCTGGGGAACTCAAATCACAATTGCTGGCCGCCCCTGCCCCAGAGGGCACTGAGTAAGTGGAACAAGGTGTGAAAATCAGGTGATACTTTCCAATGATTTTTTTTTTTTTTTGGCCAATCTTATGCAAAGCACACAGAAAGAACCAGAATAACAAGTTGTTTGAGAATAATGTTGCTGAATTCCTGATCGATCATGTATGAAAATGAAAATAAAACCATGTCTGGAATGGAGAAAGCTCTGGCCAGTTTCATCCCCGAGTTCCGGAAGTGACAAAAAAGGTACCAGGCTCAGCCTCTACGACCCTCTGAGGCCATTTCTATTAGCCTGTGAGGCCAAATCCTCATCCTAGGAGAGCAAGGCAGCATTCTCTTCCCTTGGAAACGGAGTGGATAGGGCCTCTGTCCATAATGTGCTGTAATTTTAATGGGAGGCTCATAGAAGGGACTAGTCTTTTCAATCTTATTATGGTTTTGAAAATAAAGGTTTGTTACTCTTCCCGTTGCTTCTCCAGCCCATCCTTTTGGCCACGGAGACCTCAACGCTGTTGCTTTGTGATTTCCATAGCATAAGCTTCTCCACTAAGCGGTGGTATGATACTCAGTCTCTTTATTCAATTATGTGCAGTGGAATGATAAGATGTTGTTTGGCTATTTCCCAACTATAAAACACCTGTTTACTACTGGCTAAAATGTGCTGATAAATGCATTCATGAGGACAGTCATGTTCAGGGCTTGGGAAAACGATTCTACCATGCTTGCTGCCTTAGGCTATGGCCATCACTTATTTATTCCCTCATTCGTTATTTTATTAAATAGTGTCTGCCCATGACATGGATTAAATGCAGAAGAATCACCAATATGCAGAGGACACAGGCGTCGCCTTACTTGACTTCTCATCTCTTCTCTGTCACTTCCTCTCCCTCCTCCATTCTGTTGTTCACTCACGTCTGCGTTTATCATCTGTCCTTTTTGTGAATAGAACTTCACTGTGTTTTACCAAAGAACCAAGTATTCCATTGCCTCCTACCCCAGGTGTCCCACCTGCCATGGTGCCTCTTTCTGTTTTGTTTGCACCTATTTCAGATTATTTCTCCATCAAAACTCACTTTTTCCCCCCTCTGTCTCTCATTTCCCTGGGAACCTACCACATGTTTTTATTAATGTAGAGAAAGAATAATTATTGGTACGCTTACTTAAAATCTCTCTGGTCATTTCTCTCAACTATAAAATGAGAATGATAACAGTAGCTATCTGATATTTTGTTGTCAGGCTTAAATGAGATCATATTAGAGAATTGCTTAAAATAATACATAGTACATGGCAAGCACTCATTCATTACTCTTCGTATCATGGGATCTTCTTTCCAAATCCTTTTAAAAAAGTACACAATAGGGCGCCTGGGTGGCTCAGTGGTTTGAGCCTCTGCCTTCAGCTCAGGTCATGATCGCAGAGTCCTGGGATCGGGGCCTGCATCGGGCTCTCTGCTCAGTGGGGAGCCTGCTTCCTCTTCTCTCTCTGTCTGCCTCTCTGCCTACTTGTAATCTCTCTGTCAAATAAATAAATAAAATCTTTTAAAAAAAAAGTACACAATAATTTTCTCCTGGTAACCAACAACATCAGTAATAATAGATTGCGTTGGTATTAATTAGATGCCAGGTGAAGTGCCTTCTCTCATTAATTATCACTGTGTCTATTTTACTGATAAGGAAACGGAGCTATAGAAAATTAATAATTATTCTCTGACATTACCTCTAAAATGTGTTTGGATGGGCTTTTTGATCAACTGTTGAACGGACTAGATTTATAAGGTACTTTAGACCATCTGATTAAGGGTGAGTGATGTCAGAAATCACAGCAGTGAAGGGATCTTATCCCTTCTAGGTACTGTCCTGATAGCATCACCCTCATCTACTATTTTGGGAAAGAGGGCAGTAAGTGGGAGAAAGCAGCACAGGTATAAAGCCACAGAGAGGAAATTGGCAACTGCACCTGTGGGTTCTCTTGTTCCTGAGAATACAGATCACCAGGATTTGGGGCAGGTGGTGACCCTATATCACAGCTTAGTCTACCAGAACTGGTGCCTTCTGCTGACCTGACCCTATAGGAAGGGGCCATAAATGACTGATGGGCATGAACAGTAAAGGACAAGACATTGCTGCTCTGCCCTAGGCATCAAGAACTAGAAATGTGGTTGACATGCTAAGACACATATTGAACCTGTTCAGTGAGTAAAGCTTTCTGTCTTCTTAGAATTTTATGAAAACTCCTTTAAAAGAGTGTGCTTTTCGGACCCAATCTGCCAGGCTTAGTTCCAACTGATTCTTGGATTTCTCCAAGTTCTTTAGTCCTCGTGGTCCCTTGAGTGGTAACTGGCTTGAAAGGAGGGACATCATCAGGAGCTTGGGTCAGGAAGGTGTGGCAATGGTGAGCAGTGGGGTTTGTGACCAGCATTCATGTATGGGGCATGCCACAGCCTCTCAGAAGAGCAGCAGGGGTGGCCAATAGAGATGTAGGGTTAATGCAAGAAGAGAGAGATAGTGGTGAGCTCAGACTCATTTTAGTGAATGGCTTGCCTACAGCAGAGATAGGTTTTTATTTTTTATTCTGAAAAGGCTGCCACATCTGCCTTGCTCAAAATGGTGCTGCATCTACGACAGTGGAGCAACTCCATAGACATTCATTGAGGTGGATGGACTGACGGCCAGCCCTTTCCTGAGAGTCTCTTGAAGCACCTCATGAATTCTTCCACTGCTTGGAAGCTCTGTTCTCATCCATGTTCAACTTCCATGCCTGATGCAGCCCTGTGACTTGAAGAACATTTAGCTGCTTTGCTTATGCCCCTGTTGCCTCGGCACTGGTTATAATCCCCTTCCTACGTTCCTGAGGATTTGAAATTCCCCAGGGCTTGTGTAGCTGCAGCAGGCCTATCATCTGAGATCAACACCAAGCGGGTTATAGGAAGTGCCCATCATACCACCCTGTAAGACCTCTTTGTGGATGTAGGGGAGAGGAATGAGGTGGGGAACTAGGGAGTAGATCCTTATCCCTAAGGCTTCTTCCTGAGAAGGTTTGGAGGTTCTCCGCTGGAGCTGCACAGTAGAGTCACTTGGGTGAACTTCTAACATGCACAGATGCCCACATTTCACCCGGGACCAGTGAAATCAGAACCTCTGGATGTGAGGCACAGGTGTGGGCTTTTTTTAAGCTCCCTAGGTAGATCGTATTGTAGTCAGAGTTCAAAGCCCATGAGTTGTGGTTCTCTGACTGTGCTGCAATCAGAATCACATGGGGTGGTTGCAGATCTCTCAGCCCAGGCCCACACTCCACACCATTGAAATAACCTTCTCTGGGGTGGGGCCCAGGTATCCTCAGCATTCTTACAACTCCCCCGATAATCCCTGTGAGCAGTCGGGTTTGAGAGTACACAGCTGAGGAGAAGGTGAGGATGTCTATGACCTTGGTATGCTGAACTACTGTTATTTGCTAGTTGAATGCCAATTAAATGCACTGGTTTGGGGCTTTGACTCAAACTACATTATATGCTTTCTGCTCATACAAGGTTCAGCTTAACACGAGTAAGCATTAGTGGTTAGGGAAGCATCAGAGAGCTAATTGCTTTATTTTTTATACCATGATTCTTAGGCATCAGAAATAACAGAAATAAAATTAGCTGTTACTGCTTCAGTTCTAATCCTCATAGCAGTCTCGAGAAGTAGATAATATTATTCCAATCTTAAAGATGAAGAAATTTATATGTAAAGAAATTAAGGCACTTGTCCAAGGTTACCTAGGGCATAAGTGCTGGAATCAGGATCTAGACCGTAATATAATGACACCAAATCTCACGCTCTGCTGACTATGCTTGGCTGCCTTTATTTTTTAAGAGCAGATTGAAATATAACTTACGTACCATAAAGTTCACCTGTTTTAAGTGTACAGTGATTTTTAGAAAATTTACAGAGTTGTGCAACTGTCACCACATCTAGTTTTAAAACATTTCCATCATCCCTAAAACATCCCTTGTGCCCATTTACTTGACTGGCTTTTAAAGAACATTGGGCTAGAAATCAGAAGAGCTGGGTTTTACTCCCAAGTCTGTCACTTATCTAATACTCTGAACTTGAAGAGTTCCTTGAACTCTCTGGGTCTCCATTTTCTTTTCTTTTCTTTTCTTTTCTCTCCTCTCTTCTCCTCTCCTCTCCTCTCCTCTCCTCTCCTCTCCTCTCCTTTCCTTTCCTTTTCTTTTCTTTTTCTTGTTAAATGAGTCACTTAGAGATGTTAATTCCTGCCATAGGATAAAGGTCAAAGAAAACATTGCACAGAGAAGTGCTTGGTAGCTAAGAAGAACTCAGAAGAGTAGAAAGACTGCATTTTTTTTTTCATATGCTGAAAACAATTTTGCACCTTCCAAGTGCTTTCAATCTGAAACTGAACTCAGAGTTGCAATAACACAAGGCGAGCTGTTTCTCCCTCCTCTTCATTTTTCTCTTCCAACACCTTCACCCCCTTGAGTCCTGTCTCCTAACACTCCTTTGGGAGTCTGAAACCTCGACCAGTCATCAGATCTGGTGATACTGTGCCTCCCTTCTGAGCACCCTGGTAGCCTAGAGCTCTGCTTGGCTTCTCATGGGCCTTAGCTGTCCCTGGCAAGAGCCTGCTGTGCCCATATGCTCCTACAATGACTAGCTGTCAGGGAGATGCATGGTGTCCTTTAGCAGGAGAATAAAAACAGATAAAGTGGATGGTGATATTTCTCTGGCCTTGTAATTAGCACTCTGATGGGTGAAGAAGGGCCCATCCTAGAGCTATTACATCATGGCGGCTGAGGAATGAGGTCAGAGGTTTATTACACTCATCTAGGTCCCAAATCCACAGTCAACTTTGTTTGAGCTCAGCATCTAACCTTTTATTTCCATTTTGTTTTTCATTTTTTTCTTTCTTTTTTGGGGGGGATTTTCTAAAAATAATTAATTTTTTTAGTGTTCCAAGATTCACTGTTTATGCCCCACACCCAGGGCTCCATGCAATATATGCCCTCAATACCCCCTACCAGGCTCATCCATCCCCCCACCTCCCTCCCTTCCAAAACCCTCAGTTTGTTTCTCAGAGTCCACAGTCTCTCATGCTTTGTCTCACTCTCTGATTTAGCCCAGTTCACATTTCCTTTCCTTCTCCTAATGTCCTCCATGTTAGTCCTTATGCTCCACAAGTAAGTGAAACCATGATAATTGACTTTCTCTTCTTCACTTATTTCACTCAGCATAATCTCTTCCAGTCCAGTTCATGTTGCTACAAAAGTTGGATATTCATCCTTTCTGATGGAGGCATAATATTCCATTGTATATATGGACCACATCTTCTTTATCCATTTGTCTGTTGAAGGGCACCTTGGCTTTTTCCACAGTTTGGCAGTTGTGGCCATTGCTTTTATTTCCATTTTTTAAACCCTTTTCCTGAGCTGGTTTTCTGCCTTCATACAGCTTAGACTGCGAACATCCTGAGGGTGCATCCTCGTTAGCCTCATGATTTATTCTAGATGATAAGTGTTCACTGAAATAACAGAGCTTTAATCTTCATGCAGTTCCTTGCATGTCATTTTGTCTCCATCTCTCAGTATTTGGATCTTGCCTTCCCAACAGCTAAAATACCTAGAAATTCACAGACTTGCCACTTAGCAGCTCTGAGATGTTCATCTCGGCTTTTTGATGACTCCAGCGATGTTTTGCCTGATTGTGTTACCCCCTTTCTAGCTGGGTCCCTGTTTAATGACCCATCTATACACAGAGAAGATGCTCAGCCCCCTAACCCTTCTGGAATGGTCAAGCGAGAAAACTAGAAGTTCTCATTCAGACCCGGGAATGCTGTGGCATTTCTGAGTGTGCCCAGAGCTCCCGCTGTAGCCCAGGGACCAGGCACCCACACGAGAGACGTGGGACTTCCTCCTCCTGGGCTGCAGACAGATTTTAGTATCTCCAGCCACAGTGAGAAGCAGGAATAGACAGCTGCACAGAGAAAGGCAATGGTGATATAAATACATGTTTAATTGCACATCAATTACAATTACTTACTAGGCTGCATTTATTTAAAGGCAGTGTAATTAGAGCAAAAACCTTGATTTAATCATAACCTTATCAGACACAGATCCCGTCATCTTCCTGTGCTTGTGCAGTCTGTGTTTCCCTCTGTGCCAGTTGCCAAGGGGCGGGGGTGGCAATGCCCGTTTGGGACAGGAAAGAGGCCCTTGCCAAGAATTCTCATCTCATCTGGGATGCCTGCTCAGAAGCTGCTGTGCAGTTCATCCTGTCTCTTCTTTAGCAGCTCATGATGAGAAAGCCTGATTAGCTAGAATGACTTATTGAAAATATAACTCATCCCTGATGCCAGGCTTCATAACCCAGGAGCCTGAGATTAGTAAGGACACGGCATAGGTTCAGCCTTTGGAGATAAATTACTTCTTGGAATGTACCCTCTCACAGCCCCTAGATCTGAGTTCTCATCAGCAGTGATGGGCCCTGACTTGACATTGCCTCGTAGGGGTGGACAGCAGGCAGGCTGACTGTCTCTCACAGTTAGCTCCAGGCTATGTCTTCGTCCACCTACATCCCTCTTTCATTATCTCTTGGCTTTTCTGCCCATGGCTCCCTAGAGGCTGAGATGCTATCTCCGACGTTTCTGAAGAAGAGCCCTCTCTTCCTGTGAGTGTATTGAGACGTAGTGATCTGTTGCACCCCAGGTCCCTGGAGTCCTTTCTTCAGTGACCTTATCCATGGTTCCTGGGAGATAAGGTGGAAGCAAACTCTATCTCCATTTCGTGAATTGGAAAGTGGCGGTCTAGATCCAAAAGACAACTCTGTCAAAGGCAGATGCTAACAAAATCAGGCAAATGTCTGACGTTTTGCTCTTGGCTGATTTGCCCCTTTTATGCATTTATTTCCTATCCTTTCAGCTAAACAGAAAACAGGCATATTTCGGGAATGCCGGTGTTAGTGAATCCTGTGCGTTGAGAACTCATGCTGTGGCAGGTGCTACTTCTTCTTAGCCGATGCACGGTGGTCACCATTGTTACCCCCATTCCACAGATGACCAAGAGGTTAATTGCCTGGCTTGAGGTCACAGAGTTAGAAATGCAGTGACCACTATTGTCTCTGGAATGCAAGCTCCAGCCAGGTGCTGCATCGTACCCTTTTATGCATCTTGTCTCATCTTTTTTTTTTACAACTTTGGACTGGGAGTTGTTATCCTCACTTTGCAAATCAAGAAAATAAGCTCTGAAAAGTGAAGCCCATGGCATAAATGTTTCATGACTAGAGAGTGATGAAGCCAAGTTTTGGACCCAAACTCCTAAATGCTTTCCTCTAAACGCACCTGTCCTCACCCAGGTAGCACCACAGCCATCCAGCGGCACAAACCAAAACCCAGGCACCATGCTGGAAAGTTCCGTCACCTATCGTACTGTGTCTATTACCAACTCCTGTCCATTTGATATTCTTAATACCTCTTGACTATATCCCCATTCTTCTTCCTCTTATGGCCGGCATGCTAGTCCAAACCATCATAATCTCTTATTTGGAGTCCTGCAGTTACTGCCCAACTTGACCTCCTGTTCTTACTATTTATTCCATCCAGACCATTTCCTATATATTAACCAGAGTGAACTTTAAGAAATACGAATGAGGACCTATCACTCTTCTCCTAAAATTGCTCCAATAGCTTCCCACCCTTCTTATGGTAGAGGCCATAATCCCTTCTGTGGTCTTTGTTTCTCTTCAATATGGGATCCCTACAGATCTCTCTAGCCTCTTCTAAAACCAATCTCCTTATCTCCTTGGTCCAGCCATTTGACCTCCTTTCATTTCCTCTTACGTGTTGGCTCCCCAACACAGAATCAGCATAAGCCCTTCTACTTGGACTCCCCGCCAACTCTCTTAACCGTCCTCCGCCTTGTTAACTGCTCTCCATCTTTGAATCTCAACTTAACAGTGGCCTCTCTGAGGAGGCCTTTCCTGACCGTCCAGATAGACCGGAACCTCCCACCACACACACGCACACACACACACACACACTCTTCTACTCTTCGCTATGTACTCATGTGACCAGTTCATTTATACTTGGCTCCCCCACTGGGCTCTAAGACGTAAGAGTGTGACGACTCTGTCCGTCTCAGCAGGGTCTCCCCGGCACCCAGTATAGCTGCTGACACCTAGAAGGTACTCCATAACTATTGATTGAAATAAAGAGCGAATACGCTCAAATCGGTCTAGAATCCATAATCCATTTCTTCATTTCTTTCTATCTGGCTTCCTCTTTATTCCACAACTTCTTTACTGTATCCTGCAGCCAGGGCTCTTCTTTCACAAGTGTTTTTTGGCACTCCCGTCTTGGGCTCTTGCCTTTAATAGGAGCCCTAGCCAGAAGTTTCCTTTCCTTCCAGAATAGTCTTTCCAGTTCCCTCCTCATTCTGGCCAAGTAACACCTTGTAACCACTGCACACAGGCTGGGCTGCCCAGATACCACTTTGGCAAGGATTCTGGTAGCCCATGCTGGTGATATAATATCCACAACACAGATTTCAACACAGTCGTCCAGGAGGGAGATGTGTTGCTCAGCGGTAGATGAGAGTATCACAAGGCGGGGGGGGGGGGGGGGGATGCAAAAACTCAGAATGAAAATGGAGAAATGATCGCCCAAAAGGAAATACTGAAGAAAAGCATGGGGGAAAAAGTGAAGAAAAGAATTGAAAAGAAATGAGACTTAACAGAGCCTTTTAAAACTGAATGGAATGAGGCTCTGGAGGACATTTTGGGGAGAAGGTTTACCAGCCAGAACCCTTGGTCCTTTAAGGCTGTGGGGGATCCTGGGGCCCGAGTAAATGCAAAACTGGTGCCGATCTCAAGGAGCTTCTAGTACCAAGCCTACTGGTGTGCCAGCAAATGCTCATGCCTGTGTGTGCATTTGTGTGTAAGGGAAGGGGAGATGAACCGCAAAACAATAAGTACTCCTTCATCCATTCTCTAAACATTCCTGAGAGCCTACTATGCACAGGTCACTATTTTAGGCACTGTGTCTCTTGAGATAAAACAGTAAGCAAGGAGATGTAGCCTCCTACTCTGAGGGTTTATGTTCTCAGATGGGAGTGGGGATAGCAGCAGAGAGAGTACATAACAAATGTAAGTAAGCCTATGGTATATAGGAAAGTGGGGAGTGCATCGGAGAACATGAATTTGGGGAGGACAGGGGCTTCTGAGTGTCTGGGCATGGAGTGCGTGCATGGGTGTGTGTGTGTGTGAAACAAAGCAGTCATGATCAGTTAGAAAGACACTTCGGGCCCAAGATCGGACCTGTGTGTCTCCCTGCACAGCACGTGATGAGTTCTCAACATGCTGTAGCCATAATTATATTAAGTATCACAACTACAACGAACTCCCTTCATTTCTCTTTTGCAAGGGGAATTATTAGGAATATGATTTCCTTCTTTCCCTCCTGGTATATTTTTTTATTTCTTCCATTTCCTACCAGCTGAGAAATGAGAAAGAGTTAAATGCAGTCTTCAAGCACAGAGGCTGTTCATCATAAATGTTTTACACCGCCGCCCAGGCATGTTGGCGCTACGTGATTACAAATTAGGCCTCAGTGCCTGCTTCTGCAGCAGGGGTTGCCATTCAACAACCAAGCCCAGGGAGCTGGATTTCTCGTAGGCTCCACCATCCCTGACATTTCTTTTCCTCCGAGTATCTTCGTATGTATGCATATGTAGACATATGTGTGTCTGTGTGAACATAGTCTTCTGTGCTTTGGAACATGTGACTAGGCCTGCTACCTGCCCCAGGTAAGTCTATGCTCTGAGTGTGTCCCTTGTGGGCAGGAGGCAATGATGAGGTGAAGGAGGTTGATTAACAGCAATTTGATCACCTCTTCCTTGGCATTAGACTTTTCCTGTTGCTCTGGCCAGCCCATTCAGGAGGGCAGTGGGAGGTAGGAATTTGCATCAGTCTCATTCCTGCTGCTAGGGAAGTCAGTGGAATTCCAAGAGATGGGGCTTTTTAAGAGGAGATGATTTGATTGCATGGAAAGAAAGGGACTTATCAAGTAACCCCACCCTTCTCCAAGTCCCCAAGCATTCCTGAAGTCCGCTCACCTAAATGCCTCCTGGGGGATTCTGATCCCCATTAACTGACCCCCATTCTCTGTTCAGTTTCATTTGAAAGCATATATTGTACACCAACCCTAGGTAATAACACACTTCCTGGGATACTGGGGGTGAGATATAAAAGGGCACCAAAGACATGATATCTACACACAGAGAGTTTGAAATCTAGTAGCTGCTAACACTAATGATTGATATGGATTGAACTCATCCTCCAACATGCTCAAAAACATAGGATCTCATTAATTCCCATACCATTGTGAGGTAGGTAATATTATTAACTCTGTTAAATTCATACCTGAAATGAAGCTCAACCATAGGGGGCTTTGAGGACTGAGTATCAGTATTCATATCCTGGCTTAAATTGTGACTATCAATAAGTAACTATCACGTTACTTAAACTTCTGTTACTGCGTTTCCCCATCCACACAACTAGAGTGACAATCTTATCTTCCTCTTAGGGTTGTTGTAAGGATCAAAAAAGATAATATGTATTGAGTTGTTAGTATTGGTTGTTGGCATGGCAAGCATACCACAAATGTTAGCTGTTTTTTAGTAGAGCTTCATCAGTGTCCTCAATCTGCCATCAGTATTCCCCTGAAGAGACCAAAATGTTTGAAAGAGCCAACTCTAGACTCCACGTACTCATTTGCATTTATGACCTGACTGTCCAGTTCAGTCACAGGTTCAAGCCAACTAGATGGTCATTAAATATCACTACCCGATAACAGAACGTGCCTCTGGGGGTAGCGCTTGCCCATCGCATCGGGTCAAACCTACAGAGCCAGGCACCATCTTAGGCACCAAGGATTCAACAGTATATAGTTTTACTTGGCACTTTGGGGTCAGAAAAATGAGGACGAGAATCTTGCTCGCCTGCCCCTTGTAGTTGTGTGTTCTTTTGCAAGTTACCAGCCTCTATGCCAATCAGTTTTCTCATTTTATGAAACTGGAATAACAACAGTATCTACCTCTTAGAATTATTTGGAACCTGAGTTGAAAAATGCAAAGAGTAGCCCCTGCACAGAGAAAGTGCTTAACAAACACTATTTATGTAAAGGTCTTGAGAAAGTCTATTTCACAGTGAACCAGCTTTGATAGGCAGGTCATTTGTAGCATACCCTCCACAAAAATGGTAAGATTAGTATTATTAATCAGGTTCTACAGATGAGGAGACTTAAATAGTTTCTATTAACCCAAAGTGGCATAGCAATAAAATAGGGTACTCGATGTGAACTCCCATCTCCATAACCTAAAACTAATATATTTCCCCACCATGCCGGCCACAAGCATTAGGGAACCGTCACCGGTTGTGCTGAGGATGTACATACATGTGAATATTCATGGGAGGGTCAGAAGAGGAAGGAAGTGGGAAAGGCAGACGTGGGAAATGCACTGCATAAGGAAAGAACCCCGCACTGGTTAGGACAGACCTGCTCCGTAGAAATGAATATAGCTACTGATTGATGCGGGGAGAAACTATGAATGGACAGACACATGATTTGCCGATAGGTTTTCTGCAGGGAGACACTGACCTTGAGGAGGGGCCCAGGCTGCCCCCCGGCAGGAGGTGAATTACTATAGGCGCTAATTAGAGATGTGGAAGGAATTAGAGTGCTAGGTTCCGTGCACATAAATAGAAAGAGTGTGTGGCTATACGCGTGCTGTGCGGTGATAGGTGTTGTGACAGATGAATATGGGAGCTGGGAAGGCACACAGAGACTCCGGATAAATGATTCCTATAAATAAGTATCGCTCGTAGATATTTCGGATGCTTCTCTATTTATGAACATTTGACATTCACCCCTAAGGGATTGCATATTTCCTCATCAAAAGGAAAAGCAACCGTGAAGCCAGCGACTGGATGTCTGATTAGAGCTTTAAACATTTACATCGTGTTACCTGCCACAACCACTACTCAGGCTGTGGCTCTGAGTGCTTGGGGTCTAAGGGATGTCTCACGAGTGACGTGTTCAGGAAGCCGTAGTCATCACTGCCGGCAAAAGCTTACCTCCAATTGCAGAGGGCAGTTTTCTTCTTTAAAAAAGAAAAAAAAATCTTCCTTTTTCCTTCCTATGATAAGAAGTCATCATCCCCTGCTCAAGGAAAAGGTATTCATGGTGTTTATTAGTCATGATGCCCACTATGGGTGGCAAGCACTTTGCATTTTATTTTTTTTTTAAGATTTTATTTATTTATTTGGGAGAGAGTGCAGATGAGGGAGGGGCAGAGGGAGAGGGAGAACCTCAAGCAGACTCCTTGCTCACTGCGGAACCCATCGCGGGGCTCGATCTCATGACCCCGAGATCATGACCTGAGCTGAAATCAAGAGTCAGATGCTCATCTGAGCCATCCAGGCGCCCCACTCTTTGCATTTTAAATTTCAGAAAGCTGTCTATGAATCATGGGCATGGTGCAGTGATAATTTTAGGAAGATGATTATCTCTATGCAGTGCTTTGTAGAGGAAAACTCACAGGCTTGAGACCAGAGGGACCAGAAACTCACTGTGTGATACTAAACGGGTTCCACACCTGCATTCTCTCAGTTTTGAAAGGGGAATAATAACAACCATTTCAAAAAATCAAATGTTCTATGTGAACTACTTAGCCTGGAGCCTGGTGTGTAGTAGTGTTTCCACAAAAGCTAATCCTTATGATTATGCCCCATAGTCAGAGCAGCAGAAGTCTGCCTGCGGTCCCCAAGGCAAGCATCGTGGTGCACAGAGCTGCCCTCACTACTTCGGTGCAGCAACTTTGCATGAGGACAGAAGGCAAAGTATCCATGCAGAGCTTCCATAGGTTCCTTCCTCCTGAGGGTTATAGAGGCAAGAAAGTCTACTTGCTCTGTAGCCTGATTCCTTTGAAAAAATAGCCCAAGCCCAGAGGCACACTTGAACTTCCGGTTATGAGTTGTAGTAGATGCAAATACTGAACAGTACATTGACTTTTAGATGCTTTTCCACTGACTTGCTTTGACTCTTGGAAAAACAACATGAGGTCTTCTGTTTTCTCCTCTATGAAGGTAAAGAAGGAAAGGAGGAAGGATGGAGGGAAGAATGGAGGGATAGAAAGAGGGAGGAAAACTGTAACAGTCAACATGCATTGAAAGTGTACCATCTTCAGGAACCAGTCTAAGTACTTCCTACAATAGTGCATATCATACAATCAACAAGCCTATGAATTAAGATACTTTGAACTACCCTGCTTTATAGATGAGAAAATGAGTATACAGAGTTTAAGTAACTTAGCCTGGTAATTGGTATAAGCTAAGGGTAAATCCTGGCTTGCTTTTATACTATATGCTACTAGAGTATGCTACTATGCCACATGCATTTATTCTAAGCTACCTCCACCAAAGTCATGATAGTGAACTTATTAAAGCCCTAAGTTACCTTTTAACTCTACATGCCGTAGCCCTTTTATACCTATTACGTGGCAAGAGGACATCAGGAAATCACCAGTCACCGACGTGCACTTAGTGGAGCGTTGACAAGCATGTGATCAGTGTGTTTACCGGGTGGCAGGTAGCAGAAGTCACAGTGGGCACTCAACAGTGCAGCAAATCACTCTGGATCTTACGCCGCCGTGGTACGAATGTCTGAACGATGTGTTTGAGTATCTGCAATCAGCCAGTGCTAGTGGTTGGAATATGGTGTAGCACAAAACAGCCAAAAATCTCTCCACAGTTTGATTTTTCATAGCACTTTGCATCCGGAATGATCACATTTGTTTACTGGCTTATTGCCTTTCTCCCCTTTCCTGCCCCGTGGGTGTATTTGTTCCCCCCAGATTAGGTGTCTTGTTTACTTGTTCATTCTAGAATCCCCAGCACCCACAACAGAGCTCACGCACCGTGGGAATTATGTAAATAGCTGTTGGGTGAACAGTGAGTGAACAAAACAATGATATACCCTCGTAGAACACTTTACATCATCTCCCGAAAGCTTAGAAAATGCTGGCAGATATAATATTCCATTTGATATTCATCAACAGCCTCATGAGAGAGCTAAAATTACTCTCCTCACTCTACAGAAGAGGAATCAGAGCATCAAAGAGGTTATTTGAATTATCCAAAGGCATACAACATGGAAGGCTCCAATCCCTTTGACTCAAAGCCCCACACTTTGTATTTTGTCACATCGCAAATGAAACTATGAAAACATTTTGGAGGTACCACATCACTGAGCATTTCACAAACCCAGGCCCTTGACATAATTGGATTAGAAAGTGAACAGAGGCAAGCAGTACCAATTTCTACCTTCCCAGTTCCATGAAGACTCCAAAAAAAAAAAAAAAATGGAGAATGTACATAACAGAGATAGATGACCAACTTTAGATAAACTCCATTTAATTTTCTTTATTCGGTGTAACTAAGAGAAAAACCCATCTCCTAAAGCCAGTCCCTCAGCTTCATCAGTAAGAATCTCAGCCACAGCATGCCATACTTAGCAAAATGTTCTACTGTTGCCATCTCTACCTCCCTTTCTTCCGTGTCCCATCTAAAGCAATCGGCGTCCGCAGTTAGCTTGCCCAGGTTCAAACCCTAGGTCTGCCTCTTTCCTTCAGTGCAGCTCTGGGGCAAAATAGTTAACCTCCTGGTGCTTCAACCTTCACAGAATTGTGCGATGATTAACTGCATGCTCTAGACCTGGCATGTGACCAAGGGTCTGGTCACTCTTAGCTGTTACCATCATTATTTTCATTGTTGTTAGTGTTCTCACACCCTGATGACCTTGCCTCAGCCTGAGAGAAGCAGCTCGTCCTTCTCTGCCATCCTCTTCACCTCCCTTCTAAATTCTCAAACCAGACCAGTTTCCTTTCATTATAGCCCTAAATATAAGAACAAGACCATTTGTTTTCTCATAGCTGAGCCATTATAACTCAAAACTAACATTCTATGGAAGGAATTGGAAGTCGTCTTGTCAAATGAAGGACAATATTTTTTGTACAAAATAAATTTTATTTGTTGTTTATTTATTTATTATAGAGTGAGAGAGAGCACATGTGTGCATGTACAAATGGGTGCTGGAGGGGGGCAGAGGGAGAGAGAGAGGGGGAATCTTGAGCAGACTCCATGCCTAGCACAGAGCCTGATGCGGGGCTCAGTCTCATGACCCTGAGATCATGGCCTGACCTAAAATCCAGAGTCAGATGCTTAACTCAGGTGCCCGTACATTTTTTTTAAGTGACTAGGATCATTGCCTATCTATCACTTCCTCATTGTGCTATTCCTGATTAGTCTGTTGAACCTCAGTCCCAAATGCCATCCCCCGATGGCCTGAGCAATGCTTACTTCATCTCAGTGTGGCATTGATCACACATGTGAAGGCAGCGTAACTTGGGCTCCTGTTTCTGCAGAAAAAACCAGGTGGTGAGGGGTGGGGGGATGGTGGTTAATTTACTTCCTCTCTCAAGAGTCTTTTAGTAGATAATCCTTGAGCACTTACTCTTTGCCAAAGAAGGCACTATGCTAAAATCTGGTGAATCGATAACAAATAGAATGCCATGTCTGATCTCAAACAACAAACTCATTGGAGAAAATGTTATATTATAGAGAAACACCACACATCCTATAACAAAACTAGGCTTGGTCTGCTATGCCCCCATCAAACATAGGCTGCAGAAATTGGGAAAGTTTCTCAGAGAAGAGGCTATCATAAGAGAATTTGGAAGGATGGATAGAAGTTACACAGAGTGGGCATCCGAGCTCCTGTCTGATGAAGGCATGAGGTGTGAAAAGGTGTGAGATGAAGGCATAGCACTCTTGACGGATATGGACCACATCCACGTGGCTGTGGCATGTGGGGTGGGATGGGGGGGTCCTCGGGGAGAGAAGAGTAATGTCATAAAAACACTCACATCTCATGCCCCCGGGATTTAGGTCTTATCCATGTCTTGGGGTGGGTAAATCCTATCACAGAATCATAAATAGTTATGATAATGATAGAATCAACTGGGGTTTTATTCAGCCCTCAGTTTTCCTTTGCCTATACTGGTCAGAGTCTGGATGAT
Source organism: Spilogale gracilis (assembly GCA_004023965.1). Taxonomy (NCBI): domain Eukaryota; kingdom Metazoa; phylum Chordata; class Mammalia; order Carnivora; family Mephitidae; genus Spilogale; species Spilogale gracilis. The sequence goes on along the minus strand of PITA01004916.1, from coordinate 77,290 downwards.
ACCAGTATGTCACTTCCTTCAAAACCATGCTGAAAGTGCTGGCACTTCAATTTCCCTCTCGCCCAGAGCTGGCAGGATGCTAACTCTACATTTTGCAAATCAACTCTCCCACTCGGTAGGTGAGAATAACATTCTGAATTTTGTGGTATGTATTTCAACTTAGTGGCCCCTCAGGAATGTGGGATTCTTTATGTGGCAACAGTAAAAGCAGTCGTTAACAAAATAAATGTAAGTGCAAATTACATTTGGTAGTTTTAATTTTATTTGCAATAATAGGTTTTTGATATTTTAGTGAAGGGACATAGTGTGATACTTGAGAAGGGACCATCCCCTGTGAGCAAAGCTATGAGGGGAGGCCATCCTCTTTACCTCTGAAAACCAAGAGAACAAGAAAATGGCAAAATGTAGGTGGGCCAGCTCTTTGGGTTTCAGTTGTATTCTTTATGGCATCGTACAAAAATAAATGGGCATTCAATAGAAATGGGATCTACGTTAGTGTAAGAGCTGAGGAAAATAAATTAGTAGATGTAATTTAAAGCCGGGGAGTTAGGTGAGGTTGAATTTAAAGATCTGAGACACAAATCTGTCCCTAGGAGGCAAATTTCTAAGCTTTGTTGTCAATGCCAAACTATAATGAATCTAGAGATTTTGAGATAGGGACAAGCAGAAATCATAACCCTCACAGAAGGATGAGCACATATCTTGGAGTTTCATTCGTGTGTGGATCTGTATCATGCTTCTGGGGCAGTAGCCAAGAGATATAGGGTGGTGTGTCTTCTACAGTTTGTCCGAATGATGAATTGTTAATGTGGCTCAGCCACTGTATGATCAAAAATGGAAGTCAAAATGTGACACCAGATGTATTTAAAGAATACCAGGCATCATGGGAGCTTGAAAAAAAATCCTCCCTCCATGCACACATATGTGCATGCACACACACACACACACACACACACACACAGGCAAGAAGCAAAGGAACAGGTAGAGAAATGGAGTGTAGATGCTTTTGTTCAATGGGCCAGAGAGAAGCTTCCAGAACTGTGAGGTCACCAGAGAGTTCTTATACATGGTGCCCACTTCATGGTGCAAGATTCTCCCGTAACTAACCAAGCCACACAAGACTGCAGCCTCTTGAGTCTTTCCCAGATGATAAGTCTTATTTGTACAGCAATTAAGCAAGCCTTATATGACCTTTTTTCAGCCCTGAGCCCAGGGAATTCTTGCAGATTAAATAGCCAAAAACCATGGAAGAAGAATCCAGTCCCCCAAAAGGATGTTATATATGGCACAGGTTCAACTCGCACAGAATTCTTAGTGTCTTAAAATCTGGTACGCATGAATGCTGAAGAAATAGAGAGGCATGAGGAAATCATGAAGACGTTGTTGTCAGGAAAGATGACTACCTAGAACCATATTAAATTGATTCCCACTCACCTGGGAGTTCATTAAAAAGAGGAGAGCTTCATTCTGTGACTCCACACTACCTGGTTGGTATCTGGGCTTATAGCCAACAAAACTGCTAAAAAATAGGATCCATGAACCATTAGTAAGTATGGGTGGGGTGACACAAGCTGATGGAATGGGGAAAGAAAACAGGTGTTGAGAAAATGAAAAGCCATCTAAAAGTAGGAAGAAGAATAGGGGAAAAAATACTAATGAAAGAACTGTGCTTTCAACTGAGGGTAATGACAGAAAGTGGCATGCCCATCTTGGCCCACATCTTAGGGTATTCCAAATGCAAAGCCTTTAAATCACACATTTTCAAGGACCAAGCGAAGGCATCATTTACAAATATTTTTTAGAGCATTTGTATCCTAGCTGTCAGCTGCCTCGGTGGCAGGGTGATAAATGACTTTGAATTTGAGGTAAGCAAACTAAAGTCTATGAATCTTACTTGAATGACTGCTGTGTTCTTTCACGGTCTATAGCGCCACACTCCTCACTGGAGAGGCCACTGGGGTGTGCCAGTGGGAAAACTGGAAGGGGGCCGGGAGATCAGGGCACAACTGGGCTAAAACTACCCACTACCGCTTCCCAGTGGTCGGTGTGGTGGGTGCTCCTAGCCCCATCGTGTAGTTGCTGAATCTGCTCATCATGGAGACCCCTAGCATCGGCTCTCTCCTCCTCCCTGTCCTGAGCCCCTGACCATCCTTGGACTAGAAATTATGGCCGTTTTCTGGGCTTTAGTTTTCTTCTTTAGAAATTAATCTGTAGACATTTTAGTGCAAGATGTGGTAAAGCTGAATGAGATGCTATGCGGTGTAACAATCCTGGAGAAGAACTTAGAGCAGCGTCCAAAAATCACAAGAGGCGCTCTTCATGGGATGTCTGTTTAGAACCTATAAGTCCAGTACATAGGTAGAACATAAACACATGAAAGAAGGTGCTATCAGACTTTGCCTTGATTTGATTCCAAACAAATACTTCCAAGGAACAACAAAAACAGCCTTTAAAACCCCAGCTATCACACTGATGAGCATTGCTCTGTACCAGGTGCTTTGCTTACATCAGCTCAGTTGGCCCAACACCTCAGCTCAAGCATTGCTTGATAGCCTTCCCACCTCTACACCCATCATGGATGTAGAGGTGGGAAGGCTATCAAGCAATAGCCTGGATTCCCCAGGCTATTCTATTCCCCAATAGAATGGATTCCCCACTTTCTTAGGGAGTCCGTGAAGGAGAAACCAGCATCATTTTTTGAATTGACAGTCCCTGGCTGCTTATCTGGGCTTGTATCCAACAGAGCTGGAAAACAGACCATCCCACTGCCCACAGGCTTATGAGGTGGATCAGACTCAGCAAAGCAGTGGCCCCCTTCTCCTGGGCTCGTCCACTCCCAGCACCTTTGCGACCACCCTATTCTATCACACAGATAACTCTGATGCTTTTAAGTGATGCATGTTTATGGTTGAACATCATCATCTTGAATTGTCTTAAGATAGTCTACTCAGAAAAGGAGAAGAAAGGGAATCAATCTATGGCCATTTATATCAGGTCACTTTTTAAGAACTAAGTGCAATCCTCTTATTCTGCTTTATTTTTCACCGTCAGTTTACTAGGAAGAAATCTGAGGCTTAGGGAGTTTAAGTCACATGTTGAAGGTTAAATAGGTAGTGAGTCACAGAGCCAGGATTTAAGTTTCTCCATGACCTCTTTCTGCCTCAGAAAGGACATTTAAAGGATCCATAGCCTGTATCTAACAGTGGTCAGAAGGAAGCTGAGACAAGACAAAAACAAAAGAAAAACACACAGACACACAATCCCTTTGATATTTAAACATTGTTACATGAAAACACAAGAAGGGAAGTTGTACACATGCTTATATAGAGCAGGAAAATTATTGGGAGTCTTGGGATTTATTTCAGACATATTTCAAATAGATATATGGAAAGCAAGAAAAGGAGAGGAGGCAAAAAGAAAAACAAACTATCTGAAGCAGCGAGTGGGAGAGGTCATGAGGAACAAAGCTGCAGTATGATTGTAGCCTGGATTCCTTCCGGGATACACTGACATGCTGGTACTGTCTGTACTATAGGGAATGTGTCGGATGTACTGAGATTACTGTTTCATCAAAGATGATATTGGATCTGATCTTTCAATTTGGCCAGTTGCCTATAGAAATGACACTGGGAGTTTCCAAACAAAGTTTGTAGCTGGAATGAGTATGTAAAATACGGATCCCTTTAGTTGCCTTGACAGAGGGACTGGGTAAGTTGCCTTTGGAACCCAGTAACTAATTGGCTAGGTCTTGTGATTTATAACTTGCCATGCCTGGCAACTCATGCTGTGCTTTGTTGTTAGAATCATCCCATTGATCGGACCAACTTCCTCGACTGGCTTAACCAGGAAGCCAGCTCAGGAAACCAAACCAGAGAAAACCACTGTCATGTTGCTTTTGTGTCTTTTTCAATGACCCGTGGATAGGAACCTGGCATGGAGAGTAAGTGGCCCCTGCGTCCATGACCCCTAGAGACATCTACCACTTACAAGTGGGGCCATCCTTCAAATGGAGTATCCATTGGCTGAGACACGCAAAATGTTCAGGCTCAACTCAGCCTGTCTACTTGACCCCAATTCTGTTAGGAGACCCAGCTGCTGGAATGGCGTTCACTCATAGAACAAACCTACGTGGATTCCTTGGCTCGCCGTAACTAGTGGTATTATTCAATCTGTAGACTGAACAGACTCACCACATTTCTTTCTTCATTCCCATAGGCTCCTTGGGAAGAGACCACCATGCCTGTGGTGTAGCTCTTCAGGGACCCCAACTTACTTCCTGCTCTCCTCCTTCCTCACCTGTTGATTAAACTTTGAGGTCTCTAACTGCCCCAGTGTCTTGCATGTAGGGCAGCTTTCAGATGTTTCACTCCACCTTCAGATTTTGACTCTGATATTCTACTTGGACTCTTGGATACTCTTTGCCTTTGTGCTTTTCCCAGTAACATCCAGCTCTGACCTTCTATACCTAATGGCCCAGCTCTCACAAGACTTTGCTCAATATGAAGCCCAGAACCACCCCTTGTGTCAAAACAGAGTCTGAACACATCTACTTTGTCTTTCTACATCATTCCTCAAATGGAAGAATGACTGGCCAGATTGTTTATTTGAATGATTGCCTTTTAATAGCAATCATGACACAGTGAGCTTTTAAAAACTCACCAGCTACAATTATGAAGCCCTTTGGTACATATTTTTTCATGTCTTCTCCTACTGACCAACCTGAGATTTTTATATCCCCATTTCCTCATTCAGATGAGGAAATAGTTGATGGGATGTCTAAATGGATTTCTCACATTCATATCATTCAACAGAGGCGTATCTAGAATGCAAACAAAGAGTGGATTTCAGAGCTTACATGCCATCCCAAGCACACTCGGACACTCTATCAAGGCAACCACAATAATTAGATTGCAGGGACAGAAGATTTGCTTTCTTGAATCGCAAAGCAGGCCTGTGAATTCCCACCAGATCCCCTTGCCCATCTCTTCTTAGTAGATTTTTTGAAGTCAAGAAAGGTAGCATTCCCATTCCCCATATTTTCAGAAGAGGGAAACTGAGACAAAAACTGTCCTTATCTGGCTATAACCAGGCAACTGGAAGAGTGAGATTAGCAGCTCTAGGTTCTATATTCTCAGCCAACAGTAACGCCTGGGTCAGATTTTCCTCATTTGAGAATCAGTGTATTGGACTCTGCTGCTCGTGGTAGGGTAGACCTGTTTATTATTATTGCAGACAAAATAACAAAAATACGGAGAAAACGCTTCCTAGGTCAGCTCCAAACCTACAATGATATGATTAGCAAATCTTGTTTATTTAATTTTCAGTACTCCCTCAGTGGTTCAATAGGCAGACCTAGGTCTGTGTACACAGCCCATGTGAGATGTTCATTCTCCAGCGTGCAGATATTATACACCTCATCTCATTTCCCTCTACGGATAGTCAGCCTTTGGCCGCGCCTTCTACCACTGGGTCAGCTTCCTAATTAGGGAGGGATGTGGCATTTGTCTTTGTGATAGTGCTGTGCAAGCTCCAATTTGCTGCCAAACCTTGGGCCTCCACAGGTGGGAACAGAAGAAAAAAGAATTTTGCCCCGGTTTCCTTTCAAACGTAAAGTTTTCATCTCTGCAGGAGCAATTAATTTTCCCCTATTTAAAATGACAGAGAAAATGCTTATCTCCTGCTTTTCATTCTCAGAGCTGGCGGATGCAGTGGGAACCGAGGCCTGTTGGTCCTTCCTGTCTCCCTGCCGAGCCAGATGAATTGATTTCTAGACAAAATTCTCAGGATTCTGTAAAGGAGTCCGTAATCTGGCTAATTACCATGAAGTGCCAGATGATATTAATAATGAGAATGGAAATTTTAAGAATCCGTTTTTCTTCAGTGCTTTTAAAGATGTTTGCAAAATGTCTATTCCATAGTCTTCATAATGTCTGCTTTTCCCGCTTTTCTTTTTATGTCATTTTTTTTTTTTTGCCTCCAGCATAGTAAAAACTAAAGACACAGTCTTTATGACTTCATAACAATAATAGAAGTACAACATACAGCAGTGGACTTGGGAGGAGAGCTGTGGGTTCAAGATCTGTTAAACATGGGAGTGATTGGCCCTCTCTAATGTTAGTTTTCCAATGTATGATGGGGACAGTACTTCCCCCAACCAGCTAACAGACAGATGGTGAAGGTCAAGTCAGATAAGACTATGGGAGTGCTTTTTTAATTGTGAAGCCCGATATTTAACGTGCCTTTATGGAGGGCCACCATTTTTCTAGTACTTCCCAATTCTTTCCACAGAGAAGGTAAGAATCTTAAGAGTTACTTATGTACAAGAAAAAAATGATTTCTAGAAAATGTAGACAGTAAGGTCTTTTACAAAAAAAAAAAAAAAAGAAAGAAAGAAAGCCACAGTGCTGTGCCTCTCAGCTTCAGTTTCTTAAGTGCAAAAGTAAAATGCCTTACTTAAAAAAACTGTCCTAGGATTTTTGTGAATTATATATATGTATATATATATATATCATATATTATGCATATATGTAGTATGCATATATGCAGTATATATATACAATATATATTAATATATGCATGTATATTGTATATGCATTAATATATACATATACAATATAATATACATAATATACAATATATATTTATATATATATTAATGCTTTGGGGCAAGTAACCAATGCATAATGACCACTATATTAATGTTAGTTCCTTCTTATACTGTCCATGCAATCTGATTTGCTCCTGGTTTCAAGAAAATCCCTAGTCCCTTTTGAGGGGGTACCAGAGGGAATGCATGGGCTCCCAGAAACACTAACTGCCTCTTGAGCACCAGATGGTACAGGATCAGGAAAACTCCCCTATGTGGGATAAACCACCTGGAGGGGAAGAAGTGGGGTCATTCTTTGCCCCTCTCACTGATCTAGGATTAAGCTTTAGAGCATAGTTTTGTTTTGTTTTGTTTTTTAAGATTTTATTTATTTGACAGAGAGAAACACAGCCAGAGAGGGAACACAAGCAGGGGGAGTGAGAGAGGGAGAAGCAGGCTTCCCGCCGAGCAGAGAGCCAGATGTGGGACTTGATCCCCGGTCTCTGGGATCATGACATGAGCCGAAGGCAGTCGCTTGACCAACTGAGCCACCCAGGCGCCCCTAGAGCATAGTTTTTCAAAATAAATTTTAATGCAACCCACATTATGAAGGACATTTTATGCAGAGACCCCTTATATGCCAACATACACACATACAATCAAGATACAATTTTTTATTTTGCTGTGGTATTATGTGCTACTTCTGTATATACATCATATGACCTTTAAATATAAGATTTTGTGACACCCTAATTGGTAGCGATCTAAGTTTAAAAATGCTTCTTTAGAGGGTCTTCAAGCATGCATCCAACATCACAACTTAATTTGTCCCTTCCTAAGAATATCCCTATCTGATAAGTAACAAAGCCAACCGTTACTGTGTTGCAAATCTGAAAACACAGAGGTCGCAAGTAAGACTGTGAGTCTAGAGGGGATAAAAACTACAGAACAGAAAAAAATATACATACCTTGTTCTTTCTTGGACTTTTTGTTAATGACTCCCAGAGAAAAAGTCCCACAATTTCCTTCCCTAAATGCTAAGTATCTTTTAATAGCAATGACAGTGTGAAATCCATCTTGGGCCTCCCCACACTTCGCTCAGGGCACCCACTTCATCAGGCTCCGCCACTGTCAGCATAAATAACATGCAGGTCTCATAAACATGCCTGCTGCATGGGACAAGCCCCGAGCCACTCACGTCTCGGCATCCAGATTGTTTGACAAATGTGTCCGCTTCCCTTAGACACACAGCATGTTCTTTGCCCCGATTTAATTGAAGATTTCCATTAAAAAAAATTAATGAAAGATTCCATAGAAGAAGAGGGGATGAGTTAGCAGTTGGGATTAGTACTGAGCCTCATGGCTTCGTCTTTAGTGTCTGACTTACATCTGTTCGAGTCAGTTTGTTTTATTAATGCTCACTGGCCTAGAGCTACTGCTGTGATGTTAAAGATGCAATGTTAGCATAGCACTGACATATAGATTTGTTTCCTATGAGCAAGAAATTAACGATTGCATAAGATATTGAACCCCTGGCTTTCCTCCAGCTTTCTGGCTTCTCTGTTCAAAGGCTGGATTAAAGATAGAGGTTAGCAAGGGACCCTTAAGGGAGTTACCATTAAGAATGGGTGGGGACCTAGGAAAATTGAGGCTGGAAGATCCAGGCCGAAATATCACCTTACCTCAATATGAGACTTGACTTCCTGCCCATCGCTCATCTTCCACAAGTAGGCACTTCGTATGAACAGTCAGGCAATTTGTAAAGAAAGAAACAAAGGGGTGCCTTGACTCCTGGATCATCTTAGCAGCTTTGTCAGATAGAATACAGGATTTTATTTATACTAGTATTGGGGGTCCTTCTGTCACCAAGTGCAAACGAGAATACAACCAACTCTAGTTTGATCCAGGCCAGCATTTACACTCAAAACCATGAAAGGGGGAACGTTTGGATCCACTTTCTAGGGAGATGCCATCTTGGATTCAAGTCCCACAACCAGGAGGCCCATTTAAGCAGAAGGGAAAAATGAGGGACATAGGGCTCAACCACAGGGAAAGGCACCATGGGGGAAACGAGGAAAGATCATATCCCAGTAACCTGGCCCATGGTTCAAGGCAGGACTCCAGTCCCGACAAGGAATCAGGTGGGTTGTAGAAGCCAGGGGTAGTCAGGAACCTGGACGTGATGCTACTCTGGGCTACCAGAGCAATATTCAGGTCAGGTGCTCTGGATGAAAGAAAACTGGCTTCTCCCAGATCCTCCTTCCTTGTGGGAGAGAGTCCCTGCTGGAAATGATTGCCACTGGTTCTGGGTCAGGGAGAGATTAAGTGTGTATCTGACCAACTGACTGGATGCTTTGGGCTCCCTGAGCCTTGGTTTCCTCATTCATAAAATGCAATAAGGATGCCTACCTCCAGGGTTGTTGTAAAGTTTGAGTGAGTAGCTGCAAGCTAATCATGTGCTCTGGTGCCTGGCACGATGGTAACAATCCCAAGAATGAAACAATATTTATTGTCATTATTAATATTGATTTTCTATTCCTTGAGTACGAAGGAGTGCTCCTGGACTAATTCTCCACACTTATCTCACTTACTGGGCTTAAGACAATCTTCCCAGGTTCCCCTGATACAGGGTACGTGGGTCATCTACAAGATCTCAAACTTGTGTGTGTTCAACTGTATAAAAAACCCATAGCCAATGCCCATCTCAGCCTCCTTGTGTTTACCAAAGTCTTGTCTGGCTTGGTGGGCTTCAGTCATCCTACTTGCCACTCAACAGTGGACTAGCTAAGGAAACCTGAGTTATAGTCCCTGGATGGAAAGAAGGTGACGGGTGCCTAGCTATTCTCTAAGTAGATAGCACAAAAGGTGTTTCTACTTAACCGAATGCATTGCTCACCAGATATGGCTGGAGTGCTCTTCTGTGAAGAAGACATTGGGCAGAAAAACCATCCCTTCTGTAGAAAAGGAAGTAGTATTCTTCTTGGAGAGAGGGAGGAAACCAGTGACCACTGAAGACAGACCTGGTCAGAAGATACTTGGAAGCTCTGCTTCCTATGAGCCTAAGGGGAGGGACAAGTGGACAATAAAGAGGCGTGAGCCCCATCCACAGGAGGAAAACTCCAGTCTGGCCATGTCCAAGTTCAGTTAGTCACGTGCCATCCTTACTGAGCAGCCTCACACTGGGAATCCTGAAGATAGTAAGCGTTTGTCTATATTTTGTATTTGTCAGCTATCAGAAATATTCTCGGTGGAGAGACCTGGGGACCACTTGCTGCTCCATAGTCTGGCAGTATTTTTCTGGCTGTTGTTTTGGATTCACTGTTCCTTCCAGGGAACCACCCCTCCTCCATCACATGCAGTATGGCTACCGACCTGCGCCTCTCTTCTCATATTCTCTCTCTCCCCGCAGTCAAAACTAGCAATGGCGATATTTCTAACAACACACATCTGTATTTTATTTTATTTTAAAGATTTTGTTTTATTTTTTTAAAGATATTATTTATTATTTATTTGACCAAGAGAGCACAAGCAGGGGGAGCGGCAGGCAGAGGGAGAGGGAGAAGCAGGCTCCCTATTGAGCAGGGAGCCCCACGAGGGTCTTGATCCCAGGACTCTGGGATCATAACCTGAACCAAAGTGGGATCTGTAACTGACTGAGCCACCCAGGCACCACTAAAGATTTTATTTTTAAGTCATCTATGCAGCCAACGTGGGGCTCGAACTTACAATGTGGAGATCAAGCATCTCATGCCCACCCAGGCACCTCCGTCTGTATTTTAAAATGCAGTCATCCCCATCCTGGAAAGACCTCCTTCCTCCTCACCCCATGTTGATGGTGGGAAAAGATAAATAACATTGGTGAATGTATGCTCTCTCCTGGAGCAGACATATCCCCCAGCAGAGCTGATTTCTACCTGGAGCTCGAAATGACCTGGGGGTCATTAGATCCTGGTGGAAGAATGAGCATATGCTCTTGTTTGTAGAGTAGGCTTATGTGATTAGAATTTTATTCTAGAACAGGACTTAGCTAACTTCTTCTGTAAGGAGTCGGTAAATATTTCTGGCTTTGCCTAACTCTCTTGCAGTTATTCAACTCTGCTGTTGTAGGACACAAACAACCACAGATAATATGTGAATGAACAGGTATGTCTGTGTCCCAATAAAACTTTATTTACAAAAACAGGCAGTGGACTGTAGTTTGCAGAAGTCTGTTCCAGAGAAAAGCACTCTTTTCTCCGGAAGGACTTCCCTCCTTTTAGTTGGGCCTCCTGCTCATGGCCCCATGTTGGTGTCCCTCTCCACTTCCCTTTCCCTCCATTATCTTTTGATCTCCCTTCTGTACTCCTCCCTTCGATTTCCTCTTCCATGTCCTTGATCTCTTTTATCTATATCTCTTCTAAAACACTGGCTTAGGTATTGTAATATAATTCTCCCCACCTGAGACCTGCCCACTACTAGCCTTCCTAAAGCTCTGTGGTTAAGAGTTTCTATGCTTTTTTTTTTTTTTTTAGATTTTATTTATTTGTTAGAGAGCAAGCATAAGCAGAGGGAGTGACAGACAGAGGGGGAGAGGGAGAAGCAGACTCCCTGCTGAGCAGAGAGCCCAATGAGGGGCTAATCCCAGGACCCTGGGATCATGACCTGAGCTGAAGGCAGACCTTTAACCGACTGAACCACCCAGGCGCCCCCCTGCAATGCTATATATGCTCCTGAGTCTTCGCTAACATAGGCCTTCAGTTGAGATAGCTGAATCATTCTTTTCCTGAATCTCTATACCTGGTCTTCCACCCACAACCTCCGCAACAGCTGTCTTTCAAGGGCACTTCATTGCCCCTGTGCTTAGACTCCTCAGCGTCAGGGGGGAGGGTGTAGCCTCTCGGATGGGACGGTCAGAGTCCCAGCCCCTGCCGGAACCGAAGAGTGGGGTGCTCCTCCAGTTCACGACAGCATGACTGGTAGTGACCGGTGAATGAAGGACCCCTGGCAGGAGCATGGGTAAGACAGACAGGGGGCAAGAGTCTTTCTGGGAGGGTCCCAGAGGACAGGAACTCATCCACAGGGCTCAGGAGGGAGGAATTCAGCCCCTGAGAACATCCTGCTGAAGGCATCTTCCTCTCTACATCCCTGTCCCCTTCCTCTTGCCCTGGCTCTTGTTTCCTTCCAGGAGAAGGGCTCCTTCCTTCTGTTTTATGGAATGACTGAGATTCAGTTATGCCCATCTTGTTGGCCTGACCACTATCAAGGTGGAGCTGGAGGAGACATTTGACTTTCCAAGTCCCGGGGAAAGCTCTCCTCCAGTTGTTAAAAGAGCTGCTCAGGGGGCGCCTGGGTGGCTCAGTTGGTTAAGCGACTGCCTTTGGCTCAGGTCATGATCCCAGAGACCGGGGATCAAGTCCCACATTGGGCTCCCTGCTAAGCAGGAAGCCTCCTTCTCCCTCTCTCACTCCCCCTGCTTGTGTTCCCTCTCTGGCTGTGTTTCTCTCTGTCAAATAAATAAAAAATCTTTAAAAAAAAAAAAAAAAGCTGCTCAGGAGACTTCTGGTCACCTACCCCATAGGGTCTCTGGGGGAAAGACCTCACCTGCTGAGTGCATAGTCTTGGATGTCTGCTAGAATTTTGGCTCCGGAGAAGGTATCATCTGGAGCTTGGCCTGAGGCCCACTTGTCCCTTGTCTCATAGGTAAGACATTTCCTCCTCCCACTTCTTCTTGGTCCCTTGCTAATTTCACCGATGCACCAAAGCATCCATTTTTAATCTAGCCAAGTCAATTACAGATGTTACAGATTGTAATTACCCAAGGAACTCCTCAAAACTAATTAATACGCAATCCGCACTATAAATTACCACTTTCCTTTGGCTTTATATTCCAAAAAACTCTTATGAGGAGGCAGATGAAGAGTGTCACTCAGCCCCACCAGGCATGACCATGAAGCTGCTCATGATTTGGCTCTGCCCTGTGTTTTTTGGGTATCTGTCAGCTGTGGCCCTAGGGTCTGCTCTGGGCAGCAGCCATATCACCACTAACTTTGGTGGAAGTTAGAAGGTGGTCCCTTAGCCTCCGTGCTGTCATTCCACCGCAGGGAGGAGCTTTGGTTTACCCCGGGGGGGGGGGAAATCTGGGAGTTGGGGGAAAGCAAACAGGAAACACGGCAGGGGGATTTTAGAAGGGAAAGCAAAGCACCATGTTTCTCTTGGCCCTGGGAGTAATCAGAGCCTCCTTCAGTGAGAAGGCCTGTCAGGGACATAACTCAGAAGTAGACTTTGGAAATCTGTATTTTTCTTTTTTTTTCGCCAGTAACAACAGACCATAGAATCTTCAAATGTGCTGGATTTCAGCTTAGGTACCATTAAAGGCTTTCCTTGACTGAAAAGAAGTAGGAAAGCAGATCTAGAATTATCTCAATAATAAAAAATAGGAAATCAGCCCATTCATGGGACCCCTAGCCTTAAAGTTGAAGACAGCTTTGCCTGGAACTGCATCCATGGGAGGAGTTATCTGGAACGACTGTTAATATGATTATCAGGACAAAAGAGGGAAATGGGGGGGCGCCTGGGGGGCTCAGTTGGTTAAGCGACTGCCTTCGGCTCAGGTCATGATCCCGGAGACCAGGGATCGAGCCCCGCATCGGGCTCCCTGCTCGGCAGGAAGCCTGCTTCTCCCTCTCTCACTCCCCCTGCTTGTGCTCCCTCTCTGGCTGTGTTTCTCTCTGCCAAATAAATAAAATCTTAAAAAAAAAAAAAGAAAAGAAGGGAAATGGGGAAGCAAAGTTGTAAATGTTCTAGCCGTGGAATAAGAGGATGGAGAAATCTGGAAGCAATTTTATGTGTTAGGAGAGCCAAGGATGGCTGAGAAAAGTTAAAATGTTCTTTGAATCTGAACCGTAATGAGGATGTTCCCATGCAGAATATCCTGGGGGTGGTGACGGCCGTGTGTGTTTCTGTGTGCACAGTTACAACTGTGTGGCTGGATATGTGCACATGTGTGGGTGGGTATAGATTTGAATCGTGGGGAAGTGTGCATGCAAGTGTGTATGTGTGGGTGTAGGCATGAGCGTCTGGGCATGCATATTCATGTGTGCGTGTATGGGGCAGACGGGAGTGTGTGAACATGCATGGATACAGATGTGCATGTGTGTGTGTATACGTGTACATGCGGGTGTGTGTGGGTGTGTGCATGTGTGCATGTGTGAATTTGCATGCATGCATGTAGTGTGTGCATATATGCATGTGCAGGGGGAGCCCTGAAACACACTGGATCAGCTGATACACCCTCATTACTGCTCTGCCCCTCCCCGCCCAGTTGCTACACAGCACAGCACGCATCTTTCCTATTGCGAACGCACGTCACGCTCACCCCTACTAGGCAGGGCAGAGCAGGGGAAAGACTGAGCTCTTCACCCCACGCCCAGCAGCTCGCTCTGAGTCTGGCTCTTGGTAGGTACTGATCACACATGTGCCAAGTGGAGAAGCCACACCATGTGGATGAGAATCAGGGATGAGGGGCGTGCCTGGAGGGCAGGCTCTTTCACTCCTTCCTCATTAGAAGTACTAAGTTCAGTTTTGCTGTTTTGGGAGTCTGGGATTCATTGCCTTCTCTTTTCTTTTCTTTTTCTTTTTCTTTTTTTTTTTTTGCATGTTTGTTTTTTAAAACAGAAATATATTTCTTGAATTAGCATGGAATCCAACATGAAATGGAAAAGAACTCCTATAGGCACAAGAATAAAATATATTTCAAAAATAATTCCTCAAGTTGGAAGAGACCTTACCTCATATAAACACGCATGGTTTCTTTTCCAGAAAGTCTCAGCATCATCCTGATATCTCTCCCACTGTCCCTCCTCGTGTCCACCTGCTTATGTGTTGGTTTGGTTTGCAGATGATTCGGGAACCTATCGGGCTTTTTGTTAGTTTATGCTTTTCTGAAGACATGTTACTCTTCGCCCTGGGGAGTCATTCTTTCTTACCAGTATCATAGCAAGAACATTCAGACTTCTTTTCCTGTTCCATTTCCCCTTCTCCATGCTATTCCCTTTGCCAAGGTGACCTTCTCATAGAAACATCTCACTGTATTAAGTTCAAACATTGGCAATGTTTGGGCCTTTCTTGACCTCAGAAAGCACCATTTAATGGGCTGCAGCTAGATACCAGCACGCTGCTTACAAGTCTTCAGTGACCTCTGATGACAAGAGTTTTTTTGAGGGGACATTGCCGTACTCTGTTTCCTGGTCTCTTGCTCAGATTTACATATTGTAGGTGGTATTCTACAGCCTTATTTCCCATAGATGCTATTTGCTAGAAAACAGACAGCAAGGAGCAGACATATACCACTAAAATGCAACGTTCCAATCTAATAATAAAGCATGTCAATGCCTACATTTAATGCTTCCCTGTATTATCAATTGAACTGTATCCTCTCTGAGGTCAGTACATGATTTCTCCCGCTGTGGAACTGTCACACCTCAGTGCCTGGCCTGATGCTACTAATTATTAGCTGAATGACCTTGGGCAAGTCACCTAACCTCACTGAGCTTCATTTTTCTTATATAATAATTAGGCATATAAATAACACTTAACTCATTGGGTTTTTCTGAAAATTAAATGGTAGTATATAGAAAGTGTTAACTATGATGAATAGCACCTACTAAGTCCTCTGAGAAGTTCGGCTACCATTGACCTCTGGATCAATGTAAGGTCAGCTCTATTAGGATCACACTTCTCTTGTCCTTTGTGATACGTTACAGCTGTGTGGCAAATCTCAGGGGCACCTGGGTGGCTCAGATGCTTAAGTGTCTGCCTTCAGCTCAGGTCATTGTCTCCATGTTCTGGGATCAAGCCCCATGTCGGGCTCCCAGCTCCACGGGGAGTCTGCTTCTCCCTCTCCCTCTGCCTCTCCTCTGCTTGTATTCTCTCTGTCTCTGTGTCTTTCTCTCTCTCAAATGAATAAATATAATCGGGGTTTTGGGAAGATTTTATTTATTTATTTGACAGAGAGAAACACAGGTAGAGAGGGAACACAGGCAGGGGAGTAGAGAGGGAGACGCAGGCTCCCCGCCAAGCAGGGAGCCTGATATGGGCTTGATCGACCCTGGGATCATGACCTGAACTGAAGGCAGATGCTTAGTGACTGAGCCACCCAGTTACCCCTAAATAAAATCTTTTAAAAAAATGAAATAAATGGCAAATCTCTGGGGCAGTTTCTCCAAGTTCCCTGAAGTCTGAGAGGAGGGAGAGACCTTTCTATAAATTCGCATATACTTAATGGGAATCTTACCCTCTCCTTTTTTTTTCTTTAACCTATTCCCTATGAAAATATTACTACATTTTTCTTATACTTATGTGATGTGATGTGGAGAGATTTTAGCTAGATTGTCTAAATTCGCGAGTGATTATTGCCAGAGATGTGAATTCCAAAATGAACTTCATCAAGTTGCTAAGTTGCTTTGTGGATAATAATTCTTGCTTTATTTTATGAGAAAATATTGGTATTGCACTAAGTTTTTAAATAGCACATATAATTATACCCTCATTAATGATGTCAAATATTATTATTTAATACATTGCTCCAATTAATTATGTTTTTTAAATTAAACAGCTAATCTCTAACAAGTCATATTTAAATAATTATATCTAATGCTAATGGGATAAAGAGTGTGCTCCAGCATTTTCTTTATAAATACAAAATAAGATGACCTATAAAATTAAGTGTGACTTCTTTTCCTTGGCTAACCAGCCCCTTAGCTTCTTCCCTTAGACCCCTCCAGCCTCTTGTGCCCCTACCAACCACAAGTTTCGGCTTCCAACCCCTTCAAGGGTATACGGTCACGGTGTATTACGATGCTGGAACTGTAGACATGTTACTCTTTGCCCTGGGGAGTCCTGTCCTCTCTTTGCCTGGATGGAGCTCACGTGTTCGGCCCCAAGAGAAAGCTTTCATGCCTCCCTCTTACAGACTTACTTGTTCCATACACTGAGCTCCCAGGGTGCAGTGCCTGCTTCTCTACTAGAACATTCACTGAACAACACTGGAGCCCTCTGAGTGCATCTGACCCCCACCTCGACCACTAGCTCCACCCCTGGGTTCTTCTGTGTTCACTCCCCAAGCAGTGGCCCCAGTGCACGGGAGGTTGTTCCCCTTCTCCCCCTGTTTTTCTAAATTAACGAATACATACATGAATAAAAGAAAATCTCTAGACAATCAGTAAGTGTTTATTGCATGAATGAATGGATTAAATTTATAACGTAAGATACTAGATGTCTAGGTTTTAAGTGTGATAGATTTGCTTCCTTGTGCTCTTATCATTGTTGGCTATGTTAATCAGTAATTAGTACTAAAAAGACTACCTCATATAACATGCTACCAGATGAAGGGAAAACATCTATATAATAGTGCTCTTTTCATTTAAAGAGGCTTTTGAACAAAGGTGTAATAATAAGAAAACGTAGTTTATATATAATGTGTGAAATAACTTTACATGTATAAAATCTGTTCTTTGTTACAATTATGTTACTACGCTATCATGGTTTCGTTAAGGGCTAGTTATTTATTCCTGCCTTAGGCCAAATTGCTATGACATATTACACATCAAATTAAATTTTATCATGATAAATTACATAATGCATTTTTATTATGATGTTTACAACAAATTATAAGCCCTTCTTATAGCGATTTTATTTTGTGACTTCTTGTGACCAACTTTCGATGGCTTGCTTCTGGTAGTCACCTCTGTCCCGTCATGGTTATGATTATCAGAGGCTGTCTTCTAATGAGTTAATCATTCGCTATTCCCAAATAGGCCATATTTGTCACTTAAAATTACAAATTTTAGAATAAAATTGTAATTAAATTATAATTGTAGTTAAAATTACACATTCAAATCCAAATACTTCCTTTGAAGGTCAACAGTCATGTTTAGAGTAAGATGAGTCTATCAGTTAACGCCCTATGAGTTAAATTCCCGGAGAATTTCATGCGGCATAAGTTAAAATTGAGTTGTCAGAGTTGGGGCAACCTCCGTCCGAAGCTGCTGGCAGCTCTCTCTCTCACACACCTTGGGAAGCCCTCTCCTTCTCAGCACTCGTCTTGTACAACAGGGGAGTCTGTTGGAAACACTTCACATCTTTAATCTCAGGAAACAAACTGAGGGTTTCTGGGGGGTGGGGAGGAGGGACAGGGTTGCTGGGTCATGTACAAATAAATAAACAAATAAAAGCAAAACAAAAAAAAAATTTCTATGACACAGAGGGTGGCCATCCTTTTTGCCATCGGGAAGATAAATAACCAGCGTCATGTAATATCTGATAACATATCGGCTTAGTTCTTGTCCCACTTATCCTGTGATTCCTCCCGCTCAGGGTTATGGCACCGGTACCCATGACCACTGCCTGACCATCGTGTAAGTTCATTATCAGGAAAAAGATGCGTGGTCGCAGGGATGGCCTGCAGATATCTGTAAATGGATTACTTTTAGCCAAAATAGAATCAGGCATCCACAAAATGATGGTTTTCACCCTAGGCTCCGTGGTAGGTGGTACATATATGGCTCTCTGTTCAGAAACCAATAGCTCTCTGGTTTGGTTTTTTGGTTTTGTTTTTTGCTTTTTCCCCTTATGAGATCAGAATCCATTGCTCTGTAAACTCCTTGGAATCCACAGCTATTTCAGAAGGCAGGGAGATTTGATTGTGTTCTTACAACAAAAAGGCTGTGTAAAGAATTCTTTTAGGCTCTAACAATAGCAACACAAAATCCTTTTATTTGAAACCTGAGAGCCTAATAGAAACATAGAATTTGGGAGACAGCTCCCAAGATAACAAAATACAGCGTTTATTTATTTTTATTTTTTAAAAAGATTTTATTTATTTATTTGACAGAGAGAGATCACAGGTAGGCAGAGAGGCAGGCAGAGAGAGGAGGAAGCAGGCTCCCCACTGAGCAGATTAAGCCCCATGCGGGGCTCGATCCCAGGACCCTGAGATCCGAGGACCCTGAGATCATGGCCTGAGCCGAAGGCAGAGGCTTAACCCACTGAGCCACTCAGGCGCCCCGAAATACAGCCTTCAAATAGCAGTGCCGATTTTGTTTTTCCATAGAAACTCTCCACCTTCCACCCCATCCTGCAAATTTTGAACTTCTATCCATGTCTCTGCCTTTTTTATTTTATCTGGAATCACCTGATTTCAGTCCTTCCATTCCTGGGGCAGAGAACACAAATACTTGCCTAGGGCAAGCAAACTGGTATCTCATGTCAAAACCCTAATTACCTTGAATTTTAGCAAGTGATCTTGTAAAGAAGGGGCCCATTCTAGCACTGTCACTTATGCAGTTTCAAAATTTAAAGTATGAGTTCTCTTACACTCGCCACCTCTTCAATTTCTGTGGCTGGCCAGTAGAAAGCAAGAGAGACATAGGGCCATCTCCAATCTGGGGGTAGAGTACATTTTTCTTATATCAAGAAGGGGTTTTTGTTTGTTTGTTTTCATTTTTTGTTTTGTTTTTCTGCTGTCCCTTAATTGGTATTTATTTTGAGCATTTTCTGTGTATAAGGCAAAGAGGAAGAGCTAGGAAAGTTACACAGTAATCTGAAACCCAGCTTTGACCTCCAAGGGAAAGGAGAGTAAGTGCACTAAAGTCAAATGAGTATTTCTGGTTGGAGGAATCATGGGCTCTTTATCAAGGAAATAACATTTGGGCTCGCTCTTCAGATGTCTGAGGGTTTCCACTGCCAGTGGTGAGAGGGACAGCATTGCAGGTAGAGCCCACGTGAGCCGGGTCAGAGAGACAGCAAAGCCCCACACGGATTTGAGGAGAGGCGAGAGACCAACTTTAATGGAGGGATTATGTGGGAGAATATAGTTTGAGAAATGGGATAAAGAAATAAGTAGAGATCAGATTGCAGGAGCTCCTTTTTCTCCCAGGTTTGTAATACCAAGTCTCTATAATAGAAGTATTGATATAAACAAAAACTCTATTAACTTAAGGGATAGAGAAACCAGCCAAGGTTTTCTGAGAGCACCCAGAGTACCCACTGTGAACGGTCTTTGCTTATAATATGTGTTTAAGATATTGATGATAACTAAAAAAATTTAAAGTGTTTATATAAAGACTGCTTTGTAAAAATCATTTACTAAAACAAATAGAAATGATATGATACGTATATGGAAAGATATATATGTCTATCTATATTGGTTCTTCCTTTAAAAATTTTCCATCATTTGAACCATAAATCTCAGCTTTTTTATTGCAATATATTTGGCATATAATATCCTGTGAATATAAGATGTACAACATGTGAATTTGATACATTTATATATTGTGCTATTATTGAAACACCTTCTCTGCCGCTCGCCTACCTAATCACTTAAATCCACCTGTCTGAGCTCAAACTACATACTCACCAGGGCTTTGTTCAGCTAAGACTCATTGCTCCAGTATTGTTTAAGCTTCTCCCTCAAGCTGTGTCCCGCTGTGCTCTCCGAAGAGGCTTTCAGTTTCTAATATGTACAGGACTTCTGACTTGAGAGGGGAGAAAGGGGAATACCACTAGAATCAAATCTCTCCTAGTCCTATGACATATCCCTCTGGAGAGGAGTTTCTGACATTGTACTTTAGAACTGCTGTTTCCTTTATTTACAATTCCCTGACATTTTTCCAGCACCCACCACAGATTCTTCCGGCTACAAATGACACAGTTTGAGGTTAGGTACCTCAAGATACAGTGGGGTTTATGAAGCTATTTATAATATCAAAGGACTTCTATAATATCCAATTAAGTGAGTATGATTGGGGGAATAAAACAACAACGGAAGGAAGGAAGGAAGGAAGGAAGGAAGGAAGGAAGGAAGGAAGGAAGGAAGGAAGGAAATGTGTTTCCTCACCCCCAGATAAAGGGCACAGAAATGATGTGCATAAACCCCAGCAGGTTGTTAATTTCCCATCAGGTTGTTAATTTCCCATTGGTTCGCCTCAACCCTCTGGGGAAGAATGGGGAGGAAATGTAACAAAGAAGAGGTGTTTAGGTTACAATTTCTCATCACTCCTGCCACCTGTACATGCCAAGAATTGGGAAAGAGAAGGTGTGTCCTTGGGAGAGTCTCAAGGTTTTGGAAAGCTGGATTCTTTTTCTTTGGGCTCAAGGAGTACATAACTTCAGTCCTTGAGTCAGCAAGGGGGAAAAGGAACAACATGAACATGTCCCATTTTGTCACCTCAGACTTTATCAGAGGGTGATCCTCATTACCCCTCGTGCTATGCCACATGCCTGTCTGGTTACATCACAAGTCACCCCAGCCAGAATTATATCTGGGGTTATAGGTGTCAACAGGAGAGAGGATGGTAAACCAAAGAAGATCCAAATACAAAATGGAATTTACTGGGGACAGAAGAGAGGGGGGTGATTCTAATCCTCAGTAACATGGGATTTCCTCAGTGACCTCCATGGAGACGTCAGTTGGCCTTGGACATCACCATTGGTTTCCTTACCCTTATTTCCTTAAATGTGTTCATGGCCTTAAACTGCTTTAAAACTAGTATTCACTGTCTATACCACCAGCACTGCTATTTGCATGTCTTTTGTGAGCCATTATGAGTCAAAACTGTGCACCAAAACATAAAATCTTGTCAGAAAGAGAAAAAATGTGGAGGAGTTGAAGAATGAGTACTTTCTGAAATAAAAAAAAAAAAAGGGCAGAATAGCATACTGCTTTCATTGGCTGAGCGTGATAGATGGCGTTCGCTTGCGCTGAGACCAACAATATATAAACATTTATAACATTAAGAGTTCTATAGCAAATAAGTCCACAGTGGCACTTAAGGAGATATGCCTCAAAATTGTGAGACAAAATATCAATGCGCAGATTACCTTTTAATTTTTCAAAGGATCAAAACCTACGTCTGCCTTTTTGAATTTCTTAATTTGATTGTTTTCGCCGAGACATCACCCTTGACCTTTCCCATCACAGAAATATCCTTGAAATGTTGTTTATTTTATTTCTGGTAACCAGGTTTATTTCTTTATGGTTTTGAAGTGCGTAAGAAAAGGAAAGTCCTAACATGAACTGGAATGGTGATACCTCTTAGCAGAGAAAAGTTGGACCAAAAATTACACAGAAATCTAAGTGGTTTCCGCAAATCTGTCCTCCTCTCAGACATTCTGTTTTCCAGACAATGAGAAAATGTTGTTTTGCAAGGTTTTGAAATGATGAGTGGGACACCCTCTACCTAGGTGAGACACAACCACAGCTCGATTGTTTGCTGTGACTGTAGAGTGGTTTGGGGGCTTTGGTTTGGTTTGGTTTTGATCCATTGAAGCTATCATTGTACCATGTGTCCCGCAGCTCCAGGGAATATTGCAAATGGCAAAGCATCTCAGCTTGCCCCATTCTGTTTTGGCTCTTTGGCAGTTACCTACAAATATTCAATGGGATGTATTTGGAACTGTTCAATGAGAAAACACGGTGAGAATGGTGGAAAGCGGGTATGAGAGTGGGTATCTTTTGAACACGGCAATAAGAGAGCCCGAGCTATACCATCATCATTCATTTCTAAAGTGACGAACTGGGGCGCCTGGGTGGCTCAGTTGGTTAAGCCACTGCCTTTGGCTCAGGTCATGATCCCGGAGACCTGGGATCGAGCCCCACGTCAGGCTCCCTGCTCGGCGGGAAGCCTGCTTCTCCCTCTCTCACTCCCCCTGCTTGTGTTCCCTCTCTGGCTGTGTTTCTTTCTATCAAATAAATAAAATCTTTAAAAAAATAAAAATAAAGTGACGAACTGAACTGCTCACAAACACCTTCTCTCGTCAGTTGGCCTTGGGCCATTGTGCTTGGGAACCGGATACCTGTCTGGGCTCGTTCACTCCCCTAGATCTCTCATCGACTAATTCAAGAGGAATACATTAAAGTAAATGTCTGAAACCTCAGTGGATCCCTCAGAAATCTTCCGTCATACAAACTTTTCAGCTCTTCCTTATCCTCCACAGTGAACCAGCATTTATATATATATTTTTTTTTCTTTTTCTGGGTCACTTAGGTCAACTTATTTACCATAATGTTAACAAACTGGTTTCCTAAACACCTCATACATCATCTCTCTCTCTCTATCTCTCCCTCTCTCTCCCTCTCTCTCTGTCTCTCTCTCTTCCCCTGCTCTTGTTTTCAGTCTTTGCTCACTAACCCACTGTCATCCTTTTTTATTCTGTATTTCTATTTTTGTGAAGAATTTTGACCACATCCCTTACACGGATTCACCTATTTACTAAGAAGCAGGGCATTTAGGGGCACCTGGGGGGCTCCATCGGTTGAATGTTTTGCCTCTTGATTTCAGCTCAGCTCATGGTCTCAGGGTCGTGAGATCAAGCCCTGCATCAGGCTCTGCACTCACCATGGAATCTGCTTGGGATTCTCTCTCCCTCTCTCTCTTTTTGCCGCTTCCCTGGCTCATGCTCTTTCTCTTTCTCAAATAAATAAATAAGTCTTTAAAAAAAATAAAAAGCAGGGCATTTATTGCCATGACTTGTGGTGACAATGGCATTGGACTTTTTCTAGACCACTTGACAGAGCCCATGCCTTTGATTTTGGCTGAATTAATATCTCCTCCCGTTTCTCCCTCAGCCAAGTAGATTTTATACATCAGTATTTGTTGATTGAATTGAGGGACACAGAAATTCTCAGTCTTACCTGATTGTCATACATCTTCTCTGCCATGTGTAGCTTTAAGATATTGAGAACATTTTCTAAATACCCAAGATCTCTCTTTTTCCAACTGTAAAATCATAACATCACCCCATAGATATGTATATTGGTTTGCATTTTGAATGAAATGAAACAACTGCAAAGCATCTGGCATACAGTAGGTGGTTAGCAGTGCTATTTTTTACCCCTTTACCAATGGTGCCTGGTGCTTTTCTCTGTATACAGGAAATTCTCCATTACTGGGGTTATTTTCATAAACAAAACCAAAAAAAAAAAAGCCCCGAATCCCAGGGAAATAATAAATTATATCCTTCCCCGTGAAAGTGTCAAAACAGTGACAGACTTCATGATGATGTGAAGAACTTGGCAAATGGGAAACTCTAGGGAATCATGCTAATTGTTCAGGGTGACGATGGATGGTGAGATACTCGTAGTGGGTATGATCCATATGTCTTCACGTGTTTATGTGTTATCTTCTGGGCTGCTGGTGCCTCTTGGGTGGGGCACAGAATTCACACAGCTCTGTTCCTGCAGAAAATAAATTGAAGGTCCAGGCTGAAAAGCCCTGTGTGAACAGCATGTCCAAATACTCCCCTGGGATGCAACCACTGAGGGAATTTGGTTGCATTTTCTCCTCTCCAAAGCCTAAGATGCAGGAGAGGCATTTCGAAGAGGAATTTGATGGGGCTCAGCTTTTTCAGGAGGGAGATGGCTGATAGGTTGTCTGGGGAGAACATGTAGGATGAGTACAAGTGTCTGGAATTTTAAAAGTGTTCCTTGCTTCTCAGTAGGTGGCTGCCTCTTGAGGTCTGGCATTCACCCAAGTCTTTAGCATTACCTCAGCATTTAAAGAGAAAACAAGTGAAAAGAGACTCCACAAACTGCATTTGAAGTGGCATCAACATCAAGGAATGCCACAGGCTGGGTTGGGTTTACCCTGTTAGCATGCAGAATTATTTTGCACTATAGAAAGCTGTCTTTTCCCAACCAAGAAGACAAACAAAACAAAAAAGGCAGAACTAATTAAGATCGTCATATCTCAATAAATATGCAAATGGAAAATCAAAACAAAGAAATTCTATCTATCACATCATAAATTTGCAAATTGCTGTACTGGGCTGGCTTGGAAGAACTGCGAGGGATAGAGACTTAATGGCTTTGCTTAGAAACTGTTTGCAAGCCGCATTTATTGGGTTTGTATGGGGCAATGAAGATGATGAACTTGCCGGGATAAAAAATATTTTCATGCCTTGTCGGCAAATGCTATGGAGAGGGAAGAGGAATAAAAATTCAGTCAAGGATTTGTGCTGTGAAATGTGCTTCCCCTTATAGCATTTCAAGAAGAAAGCTACTAGGATGCCCATTGTACAGATGAAGATAGTGTAGCTCAGAGAAGGTAGGCTTACTGTTTCTCACTTGGTCTTTGGAGCCAGGATTCAAACCTTCAATTATTTGTCTGACTCCAGGTTTATGTTTTATTCCTGATTTGCATTTTTCCTACTGTACCACATGATTCTCCAACACGATTCGATGTGACGTTGGAACGTGTGTCTCCAAATTATCAAAGCATCCAGGTGAAAAGGAAGAAATCAAATCACTTTTCAGGTGTTTACTCTTTACCCTTCCCACATTTGGGTATTAAGGACCCAGAAACACATGCATAAAGCTAGTTCCTTTTTTTTATATTTAATACAAGTTGTATATGGTGATTCCATCTTACCAAATTCATCAGTTTTGGAAAATAAGAGAAAGAGAGAAGGAGCTAAGTAGCTGAATCTGTAAGCTGCAGAGAGAGCAACTCCAGCTTCATTTTAGAAACTCAGGCCTGCTCTCTGCCAAATAGAACATTGTCCTTAGAAGGTTTTCCCTGGAGGCCGGGGCTCTGTTAACTGTTCTTGTGTGCTGGGCTAACATCAGGGTGAACCTCTTTAGGAGGGCTGGGAATTGCCGGGAACAAGTGAACAGCTGAGTTGTCAGGGCCAGTCTGGCACCCATGTATTCTTCATTGCCTTGGGCATGGGGCAGTACAGCCAGAAGTCTGGCCACGAACCACAGGTCAACATGCATAGAATCGCTTATCAACACTGACCGTAATGGTAGACAGTAACACGTGCCAGAGAGGGTGGCCCCACTATGTGCTTGAACCAGTGAAAGAAAGGAGGGAGGCCACTGTTCTTGGCCAAGATTTCAAAGAGGCGGCGGGATGCAAGCTTTGCCTTCAAGATGGGATAGGTAGACAGGAGTGTCAAGGCAATTGTACTGTATTTTACTGGATGTGAGCAATTCTCTTCAAAGATAAGATAATGGATGGAGTGGTGGCGGGACCTTGCCAGGGACACCTGCCACCAATAGTTTATCTTCTTGATCCATCTCTTCTCCACCCTCTGCCCCCCACCGGCTCCCTTCCTCTCTCCTTCCATCCTTCCTTCCTTCCCTCCTTTCTCCCTTTCCCTCTTTCTCTCTTTCTTGCTTTTTTTCTTTCCTTTTTTCTTTCCTTTTTCTCTTTCTTTCCTTTTTTAAAAATTTTATATTTTTATTTGAATTCAATCATTATTTTATTTGAATTCAATCATTCAATTCATAATTAGTTTTTGATATAGTTTCTTTCTCACTTTTTTCCTTACATTTTCCCTTTCTTTCCCACCCCTGCACCCTTTCTTGTATATTTTGTATCAAGAGCAATTTAGTATCATTTTTCTCACTAAAATAATCATTTATGGCATGTGTATATATAATATATAATATAATATTAGAAAACACAGAATCATGGAGGCTCACTGGCTCAGGGCATTCCCAGGCCAGGCTGGAAGCGTCAAACATCACGTCTGCCCACTTTCTCTTGGTCACTGATTATTTTAAGTCACTCTCGTCTGACTATCCAAATGCAACTACGGTCAGATTGCAGGAGTATGTTTTTCGTATTATCCCATGTTTAGTAATTTATTTCTACAAAATTATTTCTCGAGATCGTATCTCTTCCTTATGAGCTCAGTTTCCTTCTTACAGAAGTATTCACAGTAGTGGTTCTCTCGGTGACGGTCCATGCGTGGGAAAGTGTCTTTATTTTACCCTTGCTTATGAAAAATAAAGTCGTGTTTGTTTTAGAATGTAATCGCAACTTGGGGGTTATTTTCCCTCTATTTTCAAGACATTCATTCATTGTTTTGTTCTGTTTTGTTTTTCTGGCTAGGTATAACGTTACTATTACTTTTTAAGCTTTTTAAATTTAACTTTTTAGATTTTTAGGTTTTCTAATTGTAGGGTTTTTTAATTGTTTTTATTTTTAGGTTTATAGGAAAGTTGCCAAGATATCACAGAGAGTTCCCTTTACTTGCGTCCCCTATTTATCTGTTTGGTTGGTTTTTTTGTTTGTTTTTAAGATTTTATTTACTTATTTGTCAGAGAGAATGAGAGAGCACAAGCAGGGGGAGAAGCAGACAGAGGGAGAAGCAGGCTCCCCCCTGAGCAGGGAGCCAGATGCGGGACTCGATCCCAGGACCCTGAGATCATGACCTGACTGAGCCACCCAGGCATTCCCCAGCGTATTTCTTCAATTTGAGAACTTACCACCTTCCACTAATATCTTTTTGAAGATTGTCCCTTTCCAATTTAACCTACAGCTCCCTATATACCTTTGTCTTCTTATTTATGAATTCTCTGTTTAACCGTCTCCTGTGCTGTCAAAGTGCCCATTGAGCTTATTTATTGCATCTTTCTTTTTTCTTCTAGAAAACTCTGTTCAATTTCTAAATTCTATTTTTTCTTCAAAAGGATCTTATTCTTCCATGTTTCTGGAATTTATTCTTATTCCCTAATCATTTTATTTTTTTTTTATTTAAGATTTTTATTTTTAAATGGTATTTATTTATTTTGTTTATTTATTTTAAGATTTTATTTATTTATTTGACAGAGAGATAGAAAGCACAAGTATGCAGAGCGGCAGGCAGTGGGAGAGGGAGAAGCAGGCTCTCCGTGGAACAGGGAGCCCGATGCAGGGCTCAATCCCAGGACCCCGGGATTGTGACCTGAGCCAAAGGCAGACAGTTAACGACTAAGCCAACCGGGCGTCCTCTCCCTAATCATTTTAAATGTCCTTATTCTACAGTGTTTTCCAGATTGTCATATTATTTCAGGTTTGTGGATGTCTGAAAAATTTCCTCATCTAATCCATAATTTGTTTTTGTGGGTGTAACTTAAGCAGGCTGTATCCTTCACCTTCTCCTATGGCAGTTCCCTAGACCCTAGGTTTTGGAAGAATACCTCCATGGTATTTTTTTTTAAGATTTTATTTATTTGACAGAGAGAAACACAGCTAGAGAGGGAACACAAGCAGGGGAGTGAGAGAGGAAGAAGCAGGCTTCCCGCCTAGCAGGGAGCCTGATGCAGGGCTCAATCTCGGGTCTCCAGGATCATGACCTGAGCAGAAGGCAGTCCCTTAACCACTGAGCCACCCAGATGCCTCCACTCCATGGTATTTTATGCTTGTGTCTGAGGAAGCCCTTAGGATTTTGCCAACGGGAATCACTCTGGTTACACTCATGGTGCAATTTTTGGGTTCCACATCTTCGGTGTCATCTGTGTTTTCTTCAGTTTAGCAAGTTCTTTCCGATTTCCGCAATTAAATTTTCAAATTTAATTATTAATTATTACATTGTTAACATTATTTGCCTAACTTGAAGCCTCTGTCTCCTGTTTTTATTTTTGAACTAATTATATTATCTATTGACTTGTGTGGTAAATGATCAATGATTCCAATTGCATTTCCTATCGACTCATATGTTATTTGTATTAGTTATAACATTGTTTTCACATTGACAAGATTTATAACTCTATATTCTATTCTATAAACCTCATTTCTAGGTTAGCCCTACTTAGTTAACATAGCTCTATGCTCATCAACATTTTTCTAACCATGGCTTTTCCGTTTCTGAGATCTTTATTCTGTTTCATCTTTAAGTAGCTTAGATTTTTTTTCACATGAATTCTTCCCCCAGCTTCGACCTCACTTCCCTAAGGAAAACAAATAGCTTTATATTTCTGAAGGCCTTGCATATTTGCTAATGTCTTTCTTTTCCAAAATCTCTTGGCTTTCTGTAAAATATGAAATTAAAAACTTCCTTCAAGGTTGAGTTGCTTTTGGTCAAAAATCAGTTGGTCTTCCCAAGGAAGATAGATTCCTGGGTTCTCTGTCCTATTTTGTTGACCTACAACAACCAAAAAAACGTAAAAAAAAAAAAAAAAAGACAATGAGATGACTCCTCTATCATTTTGCCAGAACTCTACAGTCTTGGTAACTGTAGATATAGAGTACATCTTGAAATTAAGTGGAGTGATTCCTCCCTCCTACTTTATTTTTATTTTCAAAAGTGTTTTAGCTATTTCTAATTCCTTAGCCTTTCCACAGGAATTTTAGCCTAACCTCTTCCAGATTAACAAAAGTAGTTTTGGAATTCTGATAAGAATCATGTTAAAGTTGTATCCTGATTCAGGGAAAATCACCAGCTTTACCGTTTATTTAAATTTCTTGGATTTCTGTCATCAGATTTTTTCATTTTATTAATATACAGGTCTGGTATATCTTTTGTGCTATTAACATCTAGGTGTTTCATTTTTGTCTAGTGATTATAAAAGTTTAGTGATATTAACATGACCATTTTTACTAACTGAAATAGAATTGATTTTTGTATGTTGATCTTGTTAGTATGAACTCACTGACCTCAATTATAGCTCTAGGAGTCATTTTTTGTTTACATGGTTTTTGTTTTTGTACATTCCCAAAATAGAAATGGTTTCATTCCTTGATTTCCCATCTATATGCTATTAAATTCTGCCTCACTGTGCTGGCTAGAGCTTCTAGTACTACATTGAATGGCAATGATGACAGGAGACATCTTTTTTTTTTTTTTTAAATGTTATGTTACCACACAGTATATCATTAGTTTTTTATGTAGATTGCCCTGCTTAATACCCATCATTGGGCTTACCTACCCCCTTGCCCCCCTCCCCTCTAAAACCCTCAGTTTGTTTCCCAGAGTCCATAGTCTCTTGTGGTGTGTCTCCCCCTCCAGTTCCCCCCCTCTCCCCCTCTTCATTTTTCCCTTCCTTCTCCTAATGGTCTCCATGCTATTCCTTATGTTCCATAAATGAGTGAAACCATATGATATTGTCTTTCTCTGCTTGACTTATTTCAGTTAGAATAATATCCTCCAGACCCAGCTACATTGATGCAAAAGTTGGGTATTCATCCTTTCTGATGACTGAGTAATATTCCACTGTATATATGTACCATATCTTCTTTATCCATTCGTCTGTTGAAGGGCATCTCAGCTCCTCCCACAGTTTGTCTATTCTGGCCATTGCTGCTATGAACACTGGGGTACATATGGCCCTTCTTTTCACTACATCTGTATCTTTGGGGTCAATACCCAGTAGTGCAGTTGCTGGGTCATACGGGAGCTCTTTTCACTACATCTGTATCTTTAGGGTCAATACCCAGTAGTGAAGTTGCTGGGTCATAGGGTAGCTCTACTTTTAGTTTTTTGAGGAATCTCAACACTTTTCCAAAATGGCTGCACCAGCTTGCATTCCCACCAACAGTGTAAGAGGGTTCCCCTTTCTCCGCAGCCTCTCCAACACTTGTTGTTTGTTGCTTTGTGAATTTTTGCTGTTCTAACTGGTGTAAGATGGTATCTCAATGTGGTTTTGATGATTTTCATCATCATTAGCTATCAGGGAAATTCAAATTTCCCTGATAGCTAATGATGATGAAAATTTTTCCATGTGTTTGCTAGCCATTTGTATGTCTTCTATGGAGAAGTATCTGTTCATGTCTTCTGCCCATTTTTTGACATCATTATTCACTTTGGGTGTGTTGAGTTGGACAGTAGACATCTTTGACTTGTTCCTGATCACAGTGAAAAGCCTTCATTCTTTCACTATTAAATATAATATTAATTGTAGGTTTTCATACATGTTCTTTATCAGTACCTCCTTTACACTATCTTTTCTGAGGATTTTTCCCTTTCATGGATATTGAATTTTGTCAAATGCATTTTCTGCAAAAATTTATATGATCATGTGAGTTTTCTTCATTAGCCTGTTAGTATATGGCTTTCATTGATTACTTTTTGAAAATTGAATCAGTCTTGAATCCCTGGAAGTAACTCTACTTGGTCAGGGTGTGCAATTCTTTTTTATATAATGCTGAACTCAATTTCCTAATAGTTTGTTAAGGATTTATAGTCATGGGGGATATTCGCCAGTAGTTTTCTTTCCTCCTTCTTACTGTCTTTGTCTAATTTTAGTCTCAGGGTAATACTTGACTCATTAAATGAATAGGAATGTTTTCTCTTCTTCGTTTTCTCGAAAAGATTATGTAGAACTGGTGTTAATCCTTTTTTAATCATGTTTTCAAATTCCCCAGTGAAAATATCTGGCCCTAGAGATTTCTTCTTCAAGAGTTTAAAATATAAATTTAAATTTCTTAAGAGTTATAGAACTATTCAAATGATCCATTTCATATTAATGAATTGTTGTAGGTTTTACTTCTTGAGGAATTGGTCCATACTATCTTAAGTTGTCAAATTTATGTGCACAGAGTTTTTTGTGGTATTACCTTCTCCTTTCAATGCCTGCAGAGTCTATAGTGATAGTCCTGTTTCGTTCCTGATGTGGTATTTAATGCATTCCTTCTTTTTTTCCTTTGTTAGTCTTGTTAGAGGCAAGTCAATTTTATAGATTTTTTTTTTCAAACAGCTCTTTTTTTCACTGATTTTTTCCACATTGTTTTTCTCTTTCAGTTACATTGGTTTCTGTTGCCTTATTATTTCCTTCCCTTTTTTTCTACTTCCTTTGGGTTTATTTTGCTCTTAGGTTTCTACTTCTTAAGGTAATAACTTAGATTTTTGATTTTAGACTTTTTCTAAGGTAAGCATTTACTGCTATAAATTTCCATCCTACTGTGGCTCTGTCTATGTCCCACAGTTTGATAGGTTACATTTGCAATTTCATTCAATTAAGTGCATTTTTTTCTTTCCCTGAAATAACTTATTTGACATCCTGAATTATTTAGAAGTATATTTACTTACTTTCCTAGTGCTTGGGAACTTTCCTTTTGTTTTTCCGTTTTTGATTTCTGGCTTGATTCCACTGTGGTCAGAGAATACGCTTGGTACAATTTTGCTCCTTTTAAATGTATTGAGCTTTATGTGTGGCTGAGAATATGGTCTATCTCAGTATACATTCCATGGACATTGAAAAGGAATATGTATTATATTGTTTAGGGCTGAAGTATTTTATTAATGTCAATTATATCTTGTTGGCTCATAGTGTTGTCGTTGATTTTCTGTCTAGTTGTTTAATCAACTGTTGAGAAAGGAATGTTGAAGTCTTGAGCTATAGTTATAGATTTGTTTAATTCTCCTCTCAGTTCTATCAGATTCTGCTTCACATATTTATGCAATTCTGTTTGGTTCATACACATACAGGAGTGCTACAATTTCTTGATGTATAGACATAAATCATCATACACCTCTGTGTCCCCGGTTATTTCCTTTACCTGATGGTTACCTTATCTGGTATTAATATAGCCACTTTTTTAAAATTAATATTTGCATGGAATATCTTTTCCATCCTTTCACTTTCAACCTACCTTCTTCATTATATTTTCAGTGACTTATTATAGACAGCATACAATTTGATCATGATTTTTAATCCACTCTGAAAATCTCTGTTAATTGGTGTATTTAGACAATTTACATTTAATGTTATTGTTATGCTAGGGCTAAGACTTCCATTTATTGTTTTTCCATTTGTTCTTTCTCTCTCTTTTTTTATCTGTTTTCTTTCTCCTGTCTTCTGTGAGTGGATATTTTCTAGAATTCTATTTTGATTTACTTCTAGGATCTTGAGTGTATCTCTGCATATAACATTTTTAGTTCTGTAAATGTTCCATTATGTACACATAACTTATTATAAACAACTGGTGTCACATTTTTACCAATTCAAGTGAAATATAGAAAACTTACCGGCCTAGGGGCGCCTGGGTGGCTCAGTTGGTTAAGCGACTGCCTTCGGCTCAGGTCGTGATCCTGGAGACCCGGGATCGAGCCCCACATCGGGCTCCCTGCTTGGCGGGAAGCCTGCTTCTCCCTCTCTCACTCCCCCTGCTTGTGTTCCCTCTCTGGCTGTGTTTCTCTCTGTCAAATAAGTAAATAAAATTATATGAAAATTCATTTTCATATAATTATCTTAAATATTTACATAACATAAGGAGAACCATGTGATACAAGTTTATAATTTTTGCTTCAGCTATTAAACGTAATTTTAGTAATTCAAGAGGAAAAGGAATATCTGTCTTATTTACCCATATGTTCACTCTTTTATTGTTCTTTTCTTCCTTGTATTCCAAAATTTTTCTGTTATTATTTTATTTCTGTTTAGAGTGTTCTCTTTAGCAGTTCTTACAGGTTGGGACTGCTGGAAAAAAATTCTCAAAACTTGAATTCCTATAAGAATACCTTTAATTTTCCCATCCCTGTTGGAGGATATTTCTTTTCTGATTTCAGAATCCTAGCCTGATAATTCTTTTCTTCCAACCATGAAGAATGAGTGTGCCATTTTCTCCTAGCCTCTGTGCTTTCTGAGGAGAACGCTTCTGCCATTCAAGTTATGTTTTCCCTATAGTGTTGTTCCCCTAAATTTTCTCTCTCACTGCTCTCAAGATTTTTATTGTGTCATTGGTTTTCAGAAGATTATTGGCAGTCTGTCTTGGTGTGGATGTCTCTGGGTTTATCTGTTTGGGCTTTGCTCAGCATCTTGTACTTGTAGGTTTATGTCTTTGCCAAGTTGAAGAAGTTTTCAAATATTGCTTTGAAAAGTTTTTCAAGATTTTCTTCTTTTGAGACCCTGGTGGGATGAATGAAAAATCTTTTTTATAGTGCTACAAGGTCTTGATATCCTGCTCATTGGTTTAGTCTATTTTCACTCCGTTGAGATTGAGTAATTTCTGTTGTATTTTCAAATCCACTGAATCTTTCCACTATTTTTTCCATGCTGCTGCTGAGGCTGTCTGCTGAATTTTTTATTCATCCGTTTATTTTTGTTTTTCAGCTTTCAGCTTTCCACCTGATTTTTTTTTTTATATCTTACATTTCTCTGTGAGACTTTCTATTTCTTTGCCACATTGTACATTTCTATTGTAGTATACTTCTTTCTTCTAAAATTTCATTTGTTTTTTTCTTTATACCCCATATATAAAAATATATATATAAATAATATATAGCCCATATACATAAATACCATATATAAAAATATGTAACTTTTTCTTTGCTGTGATTTTCTATTTTTTACTGAAACAGTCTCAGTAAAAATTCTTTCTTTTCTTTTCATGTATGTCCATAATTCTCAATGGAGCACTTGCATGATGTCTGCTTTAAAATTCTCACTAGATAATTCTAACTTCTCTGTCATGTTGTTTTTCGCAGCTGTTAGTTGTCCTGATTCTTGGTGTGATGAATGATTTTCACTGAAACCTGGACATTTTGGGTATTACCCTACGAGACTAAGATCTCATTTGAATCTTATGTTTGTACTTGTCTGCTCCAACACCATTCAGATAGGAGAAGAAGGAGCCTTGTTACAGGCAGGTGGAGGTAAAAATCTATGTTCCCTGTTTAGCCACACTGACACCCTGGGTGTGAGTGTTCTTTGCTGCTGCTGGGCAGTGGGGAGAGTTTCAGAGTTTTAGGTCTCCCCTAGACCTTCACTAATACCACTCTGGGGTCAAGGGGCAGGAGGGCCTTGCTGCTGCCCTCCATTGGCACTGGTAGCGGGTCAATCTTGTTACCAACAGTTGTGTATAGAATTCAGGCTCCCCTATGGCCTCCAGTGGTATTGAAGGGTCAAGGACCTCACTGTACACTAGGAATGAAAGTTCCAGCTTCTTATCCTACCTTCTCTGATGCCTTAGCTTGGGGGAAACAAAGGGATTGTGAACACCTTGTTATAGTCTAGTGAGAGTAGAAGTCTAGACTCCCTGTTTCTCTTGGTAGGGTAAGGTTGGGGCCACTGTTTTTTCTGTGGTTTTGGCTAGAGTAGAGCTAGTATAGTTTAAACTCATCTTTCTTGCTAGGCTGCCTCTTTCCTTACCATTTGGCTAGAGAGAAGTTGCTCCTTTTGGGGCTGTTTTTGTCCACACCTGTTAGCATTTCCAGGTTATCAGCTTGTCTAGCTCCAAATATGGGATATAAGAAGCAAAGGGAAATGTCAGGGAGCTCACCACCATAATGTCCGTTAGTCCCGAGACCTCATCTCATCTACTTCCTTCCCTCCATATGTCATCCACATTTCAGAGTCTTCTTATGTTTGTTTTATATAAAATATCCAGGATAATTTATGAAGAGGAGAAAAGAGAAGTCTGTCTATACAGAAATGGAAGTCCCTCAAAATTTAATTTGATTTTCTAAGTTATTAAAGTAATTGTATTTTTCTTGGAGAGATAAGTGAAAGACATAGTTAAACTTTTTTAGGAGTTTATGTGTATAAATTAAATATAAATGTAAAGATATGTTTACATATAATAAATATAAAAATCTACATATATATCTCTATATAAGTAAATATAATATAGGATTTAACACTACATTATACATTGTATATTATATGATATATATTTACTTTATATTATATATATCAGTGGCAAAGGACTATATTTGTTGAAGTCAACAAAATACACTAATGTGATAATTATGGCTTAATTCATATATAAAACCTTTGAGAAAGAAATCAAGAACAAAGTAATTCCCCTCAAAGATGGTCCAAAATGGCATGTATGTATTTTTCTATGTACAAACTTGTTATATATCCAATTTGGCAACTGTTTATTGTATGCTTACTGTATTCTTAGCACATTCTAGACTTCTTATAGAATAATATAGAATTAGGCAGATGCTTGGGCCTCATTCATAATAGGACAGTAGATGTCATTAAGGATTAAAACAAATTAAGTGAATATGTGAAGATTAATAATGGAAGTGGGAAAATATCAAAAATATAGCACTATCAAGACTATCATTTGGTGGCAATTGAGATGAGCTTTATAAAAAAAAGAAACAAGATGAGACCAGAGAGGGAGATAAACCATAAGAGACCCAATCTCAGGAAACAAACTGAGGGTTGCTAGAAGTTGAAGGGAGGGATAGGGTGGCTGGGTCATGGAAAAAATAAGACTTAATTTTAAAAATCCAGAGAAAAAGAAAAGATACCTATTTGTTTCTTTCTTTCTTTCTTTCTTTCTTTCTTTCTTTTCTTTTTTTTTTTTTTAGGATTTTATTTATTTGAGAGAGAGAAACACAGCCAGAGAAGGAATACAAGCAGGGGGAGTGAGAGAGGGAGAAGCAGGCTTCTAGCTGAGCAGAGAGCCCGATGTGGGACTCGATCCCGGGTCTCCGGGATCATGACCTGAGCCGAAGGCAGTTGCTTCACCAACTGAGCCCACCCAGGCTCCCCTGGGCTCTTGACATTATACAGCGTGTCATCTCGGTCCTTGGTATGGTGATGGCTGAGCCACAGGCCATCAGTTCTTGCTGACTTGAGCTCATGTTACTTTGGGCAGCTCTTACCTTCCTTTACTCGACTGCTTTATCACCCATAATTCAGCTTATAAAATATGATAACAATTTAATGATGTGGTACGGTGGAAACAAGATCTGTATTTCTTCCCCTTCCCCTCCATCCGGGCAATGTCCTCCCAGACCTTCAGTTTAGGGTACTGAGGACCTGGAGAGCATAGACCGTGCTCCCATCAGTCAGCAGGCAAACAGAAAACTGGACTCTGATTCATTTCCCGAGCTAATGTGTAACCATGCTGCTGATTACCCATTTTCATTGTTTATGGCGAGGCAGGTGGATGAACAGCTCTGCCTGATTTATGAAGTGCTTGGCTTCTATAAATCACAGAGTAGAAACCCAGCACACTGTTAATTGTAATTGGTTTAGTCCTAAGGAGGGAGTGATTAGAAAGTCTTCAGGAAAGAAGGTTCCTCATGCAAATGAGATAGATAGACAGTTCGTTGGGAAGAAATAGCCCCACTTTCAAAGAGTGGTCAAGGTTTGTTGTCCATTCCTGTCGTGCCCTTCTCCAGCTTGCTTCTCAACCCCTGCTGATCTTCCATTTGTATATAAACTAACATAAAAGGGAGAGAAGGAAGATGATGGGATGCACCAACTTAGCAGAAAGAGAAGGCTGTTTGTTTGCTTACTCTCTCCTTTATTAATTTCAACCTGGGTTAATTGTTTAATTCTAATAAACCATCCATCATAATGAAAGAGAGCTATGCAGGGACTCATAGTGCTGTGAGTTGCAGTGGGACACATTAGGGCTTTTGGTCTTAGCTACCCAAATTCCAATTCGACCCTTCCCTCGACACAGTTGACATGACATTCTCCAATACTCAGTGACAGTCACGCCCTTCTCCGATGTTTCACTTTGAGCCAAAAAGACCCTGAAGACCTTAAATACGTGAGGTTGTCCACCTCCTCTGATTGGAAATCTTCTGATTGGACATAGAAATGCAGATTCTTCTGGCAAAGGAAGAAGGAATCTCAAAGCTTTTATGTGATTTACTGACACCCCCTCAACTCAAAATAAGGGTTGCAGACCCAGGGACTGTGTATGGGACACATTTAAAGGAGCAGGGGCTGTTGAGATGCACACTCAGGGAAGATAACTTTCCTTCTCCCTTTCCAATCAACTGTAAATGCTCCTTCCTTTGGGTAACTTCTCTTTTCATTTCCATCTCCTTTCTCCCTACCCCCCTCTCTGTCTCCCTCCCTTTCTGTATTTTTCATCCCTTTCCCTTCTTTCCCTCTCTTCTCCCGGTTCCTGGGAACCCATGGCAGACGCAGCAGCAGCAGCAGCGTGACCTCAGAACTGGATGATGAGCCCCCCTGCATGGAGGAGATTGATTACAGTACAGACAGCAGCTCAGACCCAGAAGGGAGCTTCTCTGAGCTGGACCGGCAGATCCAAGAGTGTGCTTTCAACAAGGACGAGGAGGGGGAAGAAGAAGAGAGGCCAGGCCAGGGGAGAAGAGCCATCCCTTAGTCCTGAGGTTCAGAGGGAGCTCCATGTCTCTAACCATTGGACTAGCAGCTGCGTTGTTTCTTCACCATAAGATATGCACAGCGTCGGTGCCAAAAGCCCACCCCTGTGAGCCCGGCAACCTAATTCCAGATTTAATTTTAGTTTCACTAGGCATAGAGACCGGCTATGTCACAATTACACCTTTTTTTGTACATGGAGCTCATGCGAGCTGCCATTGTGCTAGAAAGGGCTGCTCTCAGGATTACTGTGGATCCTCTCAAGACTCTTTTGAGCTCTTCTCCCTTCCTGTGCTTGAACCCGGAGCCGACTGGAAGTAGGAGCTGGGCTTCTTTTTGGCTTCTCAGGCAGAGTTCTCTGTAGTCGTCTAAGTTGTTCTACCTATGACTGTTTTCTCCAATAGCTATCTTCCTACTGTAGCATCTGAGCTCTTCCACACAAATTATGAGCCCACGGAGTCCTCCGAGGGTCTTAGTGAGGTCTCCAGTTGCTGAATTATTGAGTACGAATGGTCGCACAACACAGAATTTTCAAGCATCCTGCTTCGTCTGTTTTAACAGTCTATGTTTTACAGATCCAATGTAATCCAGAAACTAGATTCTAAGGGAAAAGACACAATACTGTAAGACATGGCTATTGGTCTTTACAAACTTTAAAATCCTATGAATTCAGGCCACTAACCATAATGCTGGAAGGCAGCAAGTCAGTGGAGAAATCACTCATTTCAGACTGTAACAGATGTGGCTCATGCCCCAGATATGGCAGTTAGTTGTTAGAACTAAAGCGATTAATTAGATTTTCCCAGACCTCAGTTTTCTTGTACATACAATGGAGATGAACATTATCTGTATTACAAAGTTACCGTGAAGATGAAATGAGATAATATGCAAAAGTGTACAGATTGGCTTATGGTAGGCTCCCAGTAATGCTGGCTGATTTTCCTCTGTAACACAAGTAGTGCATTCTCTATAGGCATTCTCACAGTTATGAAAGACAGTACCTGCAGTCACGTGGTTAGAAAGTACTCCCTCTTCCTGGAGGGAATCTGGGAAGGAGAGTACAGAGGAATAGAGTGTAGGAGGTTGAAATGTCATCAAGTAAGTGAAATGGAGTGAGGCCCTTTGGCCTGCAGAGGCAAATAACTTAGAGATTTAGATGATCTTTAGCTGTATAGGACCCATGTAGAAAGGATGAGAAGGGGCATGGAAGGCAGATACTGAATGAGAGATAATATGGAGAAAATATGGTAGGTGAAATTTATGTTTGTCCAGATGCCATATATTTAATTATGATTAAGTTTAGCTATGAGAGAAAGAGAATCCAAAATTGCAGTACCTTTGTAAAACAAGATCTCTTTATCTTTTATGTGGATTCCACATAGAGGCAGGCCAGAGCTGGTATCCTGAGTACCTGGTGTCTAGCACCCAGTTTCTATGGCTTTTTAGCTTTTATGCTTGTTGCTTTGACTCTTGGTCTAAGATGGCTGCTGAGCGTCAGCCTTTGTATCTACATCCCAGTCAGCAATAAGGATAGAAAAGAAGAACACATTCTCCACATTTCAAAAGGCTATACATTATACTTCTCCATAATCCGACCATCTAACAAGTGGTCCTATGGCCACAGGTAGCTATAAGAGAGGTTGGAAAATACAGGCTCTATTTGAGTTGGGCGTAGGGAAAAGAGGATAATGCATGCTGGGGATTAAATATTGCCAAATACTTCTCTTGATAAACCAATCATCAGCATGATATTTTGGAAACAATAATTTCAGAAGAAACTCTCAGCAACTCTCTAAACCAGCAGAAAACCACCCTGTAAACTTTACCATAATTTAGGCCCAAGGCTTAGGAGGAAGGCAGGTGTGTTATGATTTGAAGAGCTGATATTATTATTATTATTATTATCATTATTACCGGTACTACTATTATTATTGATAATCCCTTCTTTTCACAACTCCTTTCCAGATTTCCTTGCTACAGTTCAGAAACCACATATCCATTCTTGGCATTAAGGCACTCAGATGTCTGAAACGTATGTAAGAGGTTTAAGGGAAATAGCAAAGACACTACATTCAAATCCCAGATAACAGCAGCGCTTAACTTCTCTTATAAACCTTTCCACTCTTACAGGATAGCAAAATGTGTCTATTCTCCCCTTGGTTGGAGGAGTCAAGGAGATAGTTGTATTGAAAATGTAAACGTTGGGAGGGGTAGAAATAATAGTGACTCCTCATTGCCACTTTGTGCATCAGCTTAAATTTGTTTATGGGATGAGCTTCCAGTCCCCTAACATTGTCTCTGAGGGAGAGTGAGCCGGACATGAAAATTTCTATGTAGCAGGTTCAGGGAAAGCCGGGGACATGGAACATGTGATTCATCCATGTAACAAACATCCCTGCTATGGGTCGTGTACTTTACTAAGCTTTAAGGATGCAGGGGAAAGGACCTACTCCATTTGCGAGTGGGAAAGATGAGCAGAGACATACAGTGGCACACGCCTTTGTAGAACTCTGCAGAAGATCATGTAAGGGGGCAGCGGTGGTGGGAAACGTCTTCCAAGAGATGACAGAGGTGATCTTGAAGGATGCACAAGAGTTTTCAGGCAAAAGGAAGAAACATGCTAAGGAGTAGAAAGAGTTTGTGCCAAAGCCCTAGGGTGGGGTTAGAGCTTGGAATAGAATCATTAGTGTGACTGGTTTAAAAGATGTGTTTGTATGTGAGGACGGAAGGGGGTGAGAAGAGATGAATGTGAAACATTGGCCTCACCGTGATCAGGCTTGGATGGAAAGGTTGGTCTTTATTCGGAATGTGCTGGTGGAGACAAAGAATCTTGAGCAGAAGCATGTCCGGGAATGATGCCTGCAGGCATGCATCAGAACCGCTATCCCGCTCGCTTATGACCGATTGAGTGTGTTCCCAGCTATGGTGGTAGTTCCATAGTATGAGAGCCCTAGGTGTGACATGAGCCTATTTGTAGATCAGCAGGTTTTCAATAGGAGGAAAGAGAATGAGTGCAATTGGGGGTCATGTTGACAGGTCCATCGGGAAAGGACTCCTAGAAGTGCATCAGTAGAAGGAGAGGGATTCACAGTGAGATGACTGGGGGAAGTCTTGAGCAACTAAGCCCAGGTGCTGGTCAGCTGAGAAGGATTTTGCTGGAGAGAACAAAAAAAGTTAGAGAGAGAGCTGACTTCCGTCCCTTCGTACTGGAATGGAATTCTGTGTTGCACCTCGCTGATTCAGTCTGGGGGAAGCGACAGCGACAGGAGTGACTCTTACATCCCGGCCAGACCTGTGACTTGCTGGCCAAGCCACTATAGTGAATTGTTCTGAAAACCCAGTTCCATCAGACTCCGAGCCAAACAAGATTACTCAAGGATTCCAGGCAGTTATGGGCGCTAACGGGAAGCAGATGCGGTTCAAAGTGCGCAGGTGGATGCGAGTCTGGAACAGGGACGCTGGAGCGAGACCATGGGCACAGGTGTCCCATACCAGCCGGGCCGCAGTGCTCTGCTGGGGAGGGGGTGGGCAGTGAGGCTGCAGTCTTCCGGGGGGAGCCCTGTGCACTTTCTCTGATGGACAAGCACGGGGAGCTGGCCTTTTGCACCACTAGGACAGTCCCATGCGGAATAGAGAAGTACGAGGCTGCTTGTGTTCCCCTAAGGGTCACACTTTCACGATCGCTTAAGGGTGGAATCTGCTGGCTGTTCTAGATACTTCACTGTGGCAAAGGACTTTCTAGCTCCATAGTCACCTCTGGAGAAAAAGCCCTGCGCAGCCCAGCCCCCGGTCTTCTCTACTGACGCAGTTTCTGCCTTTCTGCAGGCTCTTCAGTTGGCCACGGGACACGGCTTTACTTTACCCACTGCGCACATGCATGTGTGAGCACACGTAAACACACAGATGTCCAGACACGCATGTGCACACGCACACACACACACACACTACTTCTTGAGCCACATAGCTCCCTAAATACTTTCTTCGATTTTTCACACATTTTCACACGTTTCCTCTGTCTCTGATGAGCATCTTCTGTTATGTGATTTGGGCATTTCAAGACCCAGTTCAAATAACGACTTCCTTCTCTAAGACCACACTCTAGAATCTCTCACCTGTGTCTCTGCTGCACCATTTATAATCCCTCCGAAAGCATGCTTTCTATTTACAATTTTATTTATGTGCTGTTCACAGCCACAGCCCCACCGGCTGATGGGTGGAGAACTCTTAAGACACATGCCCTGATATTACCTTGTCCCCTCTTCCTGCAGCCGGAGCACCTCTGGACACATTGGCGGCAAATTCTATCTTGCCCCTAACCTCAAACTTGAATGTTCAATGTCTCAGTGAAATCCCATATATCTCCCTTTGATTCCTTCATTTCCCTTCTCAAATCAGAGTTTGTGTTACAGAAAAGGTAACCGATTTCATTAAAAGGGTATTGAGCACATGCACACCTCAGCCCCTCAAGCCGATGGTTTCCACGGAAGACTGGTTCCCACATGAATCAAACCTAAGAAGGAGAACAGTGGCCTTATCCTTTGTTGTATTGTGCAAGTGTTCAGCTAGAGGAGAGAAAATGGGGGAGTAGAATCTCAAGGAGTTGCCAGTGTCTGCAGGATTCAGCCAGTAGCTCTGCACTGCGGATTGCCTTTGATGGGAATGGGCATTAGGGCTCTGTGTGCATCGAGCCAAACGGGCCACTTGGGTCCTTCTTACAGTCCTGTCAGGGAGGATCCAAGCATTCCAGCCATGGGCTCCAGGCCTTCAGAAAACAAAGGGTTCAGAGCCACAAAGCACGTTTGAAAATAACCCGATTCTTGAGT
Organism: Spilogale gracilis; assembly: GCA_004023965.1. Lineage (NCBI taxonomy): Eukaryota > Metazoa > Chordata > Mammalia > Carnivora > Mephitidae > Spilogale > Spilogale gracilis. The sequence continues at coordinate 35,097 of PITA01004916.1, read as the reverse complement.
TACGGGCTCACGTTGAGGGATGCCAACACGCATCAGGTCACATCACACCCCTAATGGGAGAAGTTCTCATGCCTGGCTTTTATTTCCCAGCCTGGACAACTGAGCCACAGAGATGATTTCATATTCCAAGGGGAGCCTCTACGCTCTGCCAAGAGAAGGAGCTACCATGAAATGCCTGACATAAGTCACACTTGTTAGGGACTCAGGACAGTTGGCCTGCCTGGTGGGTCCGAACATTTGCATTTGCCTTAGAGTAATAGATTCTTTTTGCCTGGTTGGTGCGACCCACTCCAGACCCCTAAAGGCCCCAGCCTTGGAAAGGCACAGGAACAGTAGCCTGAGTCCTCTCCATGAGAGCTTTTTTTGGGCAAAAATAATTCATTAGGTCTGGAGCTGGCTGCTGTCTTCCCAACAGATGTCCTCTTTTGTTCATGTTGTGGTTTGGCTTCATGAGTGCCCAACTGATTCTTGATTTAAAAAAAAAAAAAAAGTGTTATTTAGAAAAAAGAAAGTGGTAAAAAGACATTTTTGAATAAAAACGGATTGTATTACAGCCTTTCCATGCCTAATAACAAAAAGAATACAACTGCATACAACTTAACATCATCTGCACACATTTCAGCCCAATGGAGATGGGATTAAGCCTGTGTTCCCTTACATACACGCACACACACTCACAATGTAAGTGCAGGGCTTTAAGCAAGAAAACAAAGCAAGTGGGGGAAAGTTTATGATCAGACACATGATAGTAAAAGTGGGGAGCAGGTAGGCCTGCTTGACCCCACACTGTCAGACACAAATTGAGATAGAAGACTTTTGGGGAAGAAGGTGAAGCCTTCTTATCAGCCTATGGCATAAACTAGTCTTCTAGCATGTGTGTATTTTGAGCCTGCTTAAGTCATGAGGAAAAATAGATCCAGTCCTCTTTGGAAGAGAATGCATACTTGTGGGAGAATTACCAGATAAACCACATTTGGGTCTTATCACAAGACCAGCGGCTGATTGCCTAGAACAAACTGGTTATTCTGGTTGGAAGCTTTGGATCTTTTCTAGAGCCGAAAGGGGATTTAAGCTGATTTCTTAGCAGTGGGCGAATGTTACCGATACCGTCACTACCGCCACCACCCCCGCCCCTGACAAAATACTACTAATAATAATTAAGCACAGTTGTTAGAGCAGTTCAGTTGGGGTGTCTGAGTGTGGCTTTGTGCTTTTGGGGTCAGGATGAGAAGTGGCATCGAGGTCAGTCCTGTGTGTTACCTGGGGGACAGAGTGAGGGAGCAAAGAGACAGCCCTCTCTGCCAGAATATGGAGGCTGAATGAATGGTTGTTCTAGAATCCTATCAACTGGTCCCCACCCACATTTCAGTCTGAAGAGTAAGAGATTTTAGAAGGTATTAGGGGAGAAAAAAATGTATCTGTGATTCCCTCTCTGCTCATACTCATTTAAACTCTCACTACCACTCTGTGCGATGGGCAGGCATCATTACCACCATTTTCAAAGTGAGGACCAGCTACACTTTTAGTAGGCGATGGAGCTGGAATCTGCTCCCAGAAAAGTTCTGATTCCCCGCCATCATGCTAACCTTCCCAGGTGCGGAACATGAAGGCACAGGTCTAAGACCATGTGACGTTTCACAACTGAACCCCGAGGTCAGCCCTCGGGTTATGCCTCTTGTAAACGGTAAGGATGCTACAGGGTAAGAAGGCGAGCATTTGCTGTGATGATGCAGCCAGTAAATAGTAGGCTCCTGGCTTCAGGCCGGGCCGTCTGACACCTCAGTCTGCCCTCCAAGGAAAAGTGGTCTCTTCAAAGACCTCTGAGGGTGTTCTAGAAGCCACAGAGTAATCCCCTGGGTCCATGAAGGGCAGGATTGTTGTTTTCAGTCCTTGATTCAAATACAAGTAACTGGTCTGGACATCCGTGCAGAATACCCCACTCTACCTCAAGCTCACAGGTTCAAAGTCACAGCCTCATGATTTCCTCCCACCAAGCCCACCTCCAAGTGTCTCACTTGATCACCTTGACAGGAATCTGTGTGCCCGATGCACAGCCCAAAGTCTAAGCAAGACAGGCGCTGAGACATTCATTAAACCCATAGACCCACCAGCCTTGCCAAACCTTGCTCTTCTTACCTTTGGTTGAAATGCGTCTGTCTATTACCCATTCTTCTTGGTTCATTTCTTGCCTGGGTATCAGTGATGGCTTCCCCACGGCTCCTCACTTGTAATTTGGCCTCCTTTTCAGCCCATTCTTCCCTGTGCAGCCAGATGATGTATGGAGTGAGTTTTTGTTCCTATTTCTGCAGCTTACATCCTTTCAGTGGCCTCCCATGGCCCCAAGGATAAAATGCAAATGGCACCTGACCCTTGAGCCCTTAGGGATCCAGCCACTGGCTAACTTTCTGAAATCTGGTCTTAACACAAGCCCCTACTGAAGTCATTAAAAAAAAATCCATTTTCAGTTTCCAGAAAAGTCTTTCCTCTTTTGCTGTCTCTGCTTCCACCTCTGCGTCTAATTCTGTTCATCATCCTAAATGTATCCTCCTCCACGTACTCTTCCCTTATCTGACTCCACGTTCCCATAGAGGCGGTGGAAACCCTGTCCAGCTTCTGTTGCAGCGTTGCCTTCGGGTTTTTCTATCCACCCACCCCTGTCCCCGAGACTTTGCATTTTTGTTGGAGAGAGATGTCCTTCACTGCACTATTGTGAGGGTCTAGCATTGTGCCCCAGACTTGGAGGGCCCTCATTAAATATGTGTTGAGTGATTGAGATCTTCATTTCCATTCCAAAGGTCTCCTGAGAATGACCTCGTTGCCTCAGTAACCTAGTCGACATGAAGAGCAGAGCTGTGGAAAAGTAGGGCACTGCTTGTGTCCAGCATGCTCAGAGTAGCAAAGTAAGCATCCAAGAAAAATTTCCCTCAACCCTTGCTCTGGGGTGCTTTGGCTCTGTTATTTTCCAGCAGCAGCTCCCTTTTTTTCCTCCAAATGGCCTGTAGAGGTCAGAAAAGGGCCTTGGTTTCCGACTGGCTGTCCTCCGCCCCTATTAGCATTCACCCCGGGTGTCTACAATTAAGCAAACCTAGGCGCAGCACATAGGAACGGAAATGCATTGACTTTAATAAAACAGAGTGTAAAACAACTTTAGATTGACTCCGGCCTTGTTTATTCTTGCACACTTGTAATTCTGGTTCGGTATATGCCCAGTCAAAGAGCCCATTGTCCTGGGAACTGAAGCTCGTCCCTTCTCCATCCCTACAGCAGCGAGGACGAGGCAAGCGGCACCAGCTAGCTGCTCCTGACTCACGCCAAAAAATGTTTTCATATCTCTTAAAGAAAAACAATAACAAATAGAAGGGTGTATGGGCACGATGGGAGGCGCTCCCACTGTCATTCTAGCCTTTTTTCTTTTTTTTCCTCCCCAGATGGGAGTACATTCAGGGTCAGGCGGGGTAGGAGGAGCCGGAAGCTTGGTGGCCTCCCATCGTGAAATTTAGGAACTGCTGATTCTGTCCCAGAAATTGTTTTCCAGTGCAAGGGAAAGGGCCTTGGACCAGAACTCGAGAGTCCATGATTTGAGGTCTGACTCTGCAACTTAAACGTGTGATTTGTAGGGAGGACCCTTCATTTCTCGGGGTCTCAGTTTCTCCACTCCAGAGCCGGACCCGATGAAATCTGCGGTCGCTTCCCTCTGTGCCCCTCGCTGCGGTTGTGCCGGCCCGGGGAGAGGGCGTCCAGGCCTTGGGCTGGCTGGGCGCACCAGGGGCAGTGGGAGCCGGCTCACACTGGCGCTCTGTCCGGCCGAGGCCCGGGGCCAGGGGCGCACAATGATCTTTTCAGAGACCAGGCCGATGCTGTTGAGACGCTGCCAATGCCCAACAAAATCAAAGCTTCCGAAACCAGAGCTAAAAATAAATAATGAAACAAAACTACAACATCAACAGGAAGACCTAAAAGTGGGGGAAGGGGGCAAATTGAGTCAGCAGAGTCAGGGGGCACCCTCACTGGCGCTCCTAGCCTCGCTGCATGCAGGTGGGGCGGCAAGTGCTCTGGGAGGTGGCCCTGTGAGGCCACCAGGAGAGGATGCGCCCCAGCAGAGGTGTGACTGGCTCTCAGGCTCATTTCCTCTCTCTGCACAGCTAACCCGCCCACTAGTGGCCTCACTCTTTGTTCCCTGCTCAGAAAGAGAGTTCTTTAACAGTCCTGTCCTGGGGGAGGGGAAGGTGGGGCCCTCTGCTGGGGCCCAGGCCAGCTGCCCTCATTGGACTCCCCCCCCCCATTTGAGGGTCAGCTTCCTCCTTGCACACACTCAGGATTTTAGTGCAAATGACTTTGGGATCTGGAGATTTCAAGAGGGCTAGGCAGGGAAAGGGAGCGAATAAGCAGGAAGCCTGTTCCACCTGTTGCCCCCGCTCCCCATCCTGGCACACTCCACCCCTGCAGGAACTCCACCCCTGCACCCTGCAGGCCCTTGCTAGTTCTCCCTCCACCTTGCCCAGGGTGGAGAACCGGAGTAGGTGCACGTGAGATCAGTGAACTTGGAGCTATGCGGTGTGGGCATCCTTGAGGTGAAGGTCGAGGAGCTGCCTGCTCTCATTAGATGGTGACAGAGACGGGGGCCCACATGCTGGCTGAAAAGGAGAGGGAAGAAGTGGAAGGGAGGGGACCTCCCAGGGATGCCTGAGGCCCAAATTCAAGGAGAATTCAGGCCTCCTGAGAAACGCTGACTCATAAAAGTGTAAGTGATGTGGGGAGTTTAAGTCGTTTCCTGATCTGTGGGGTTTTATTTCCGACCTCCACTACACCCTCAGACCCTCTGTAAAAGCCAGGGCTCCTGGGTGGCTCAGTCAGTTAAACATCGGACTCTTAGTTTCAGGTCATGATCTCAGGCTCAGGGGAAGTCTGCCTCAGATTCTCTCCCTCTGTCCCTTCCCCCTGTATGTGTTTTCTCTCTCTCTCTCTCTCTCTCTCTCTCTCTCTCTCTCTCTCTCTCTCTCCTTTTCTAAGCTCTTTTTCTCCAAGGTATAATAATCCCTTAAAGGAAATAATCTTTCCCCTCTCTTCCCTTCCCTTCCCTTCCCTTCCATCCCTCTCCTCCTTTCCTTCTTTCCTTCCTTATTCTCCTTCCCTCCCCTCTCTTCTCCTCTCTTCCCCCCTTCTCCCTTCCTTCCTTCCTTTGTCTTTTTCTTGAAGCAAACTAGCTTCATGCTTCTAGCAAACTAGCCTTCATGCTTCCTTCCTCAGATTTAACCAGAAATGAATCTGTGATTTTTAGCATCTTATTTTCAAACCTTGTCAAGAACTATTCTTTCCCCATACACCTATTAATCTTAATTTTACTCAGCCTTCTTTCCATATTTCTAGCTGAAAATGCTGCATGACCTTTTAAAGGGATCTCCCAATGGGTTGATGGTCATGGATGGTATCGTGCATGTGAAATTCACGAAGCACACGTTAAGTCTCCCAAGCAAATGTTGAGAGCGACATTGTTAAAGATAACATGAATTTCAAATAGGTTAAGTGAACATCATGAAGGAATGTGGCCCCATCACAACAAAATCAGGGTTGGGTTAGGATAGGGAAAGATTTTCCTTATGATGTTTGCTGTGGGTCAGGGAATAATTTTTCAGATCTCCGTCTATCATGTCATGTTCTGGACAATATGAGATGTTCCCAGGGGCCATATTTTTGTTAGAGTTCTGTCTTGCAGCCACCCTGGAGTAAGGGTGTGTGGAATTCCCTTCAACATTACATACAGAAATCTATGAGCATCATGTAACCATTACCTAGTTTCAAGTGATTCTCAACGTATTACTCCAGGATCTCTGATCTCTGAAACCTAATCTATCACTACCTCCCGGCTTCACTTAATTTCCATTTGCCAGCGCTCAAGGGAGCTGACCACGTTAACAAGGCCACTCAGCAAAGAGCTACAGGACAAACTTGCCCTCTTCTGTTGGAAGTAGATTCTTCTGAACATATTTGTTCTTTTTGTCGGTTAGCTGATTTGTTTTGTTTTCCTCTCTTCTAATGTGGCTATATGATAACAGGACCAGAGACATTTAACACTTAAAAAAAAAAAAAAAGGCAAGAAAAGTCAGGACCCAGAAAATGAGAGGGAAGTCCTATCTTGGGATCATCAACGATTAGCTGCTCACCCCTGTGGCCATGTACACACACACAGCTTCTTAAGGAAAAACTCTTACATGAATCAAGAGCAAAATGGAGCATTCCAGGACACTGATTTGGTGATCATTGCAGAGAACAGGATTTTTGTAGCAAGAGGGAGAAGATTATAAATAGAAGAAACTGAGGCAACCTCTTTCATGATTCATTGTAATTGGTGTCATAAGAACTTATACTAGTAAATATGGCAAAGATGGTGCCATGGGGATGTCTCCAGCCAAGGAAGCACCCTCACTGGTGGAAGAATTATAGGATTAGAGCGGAACAAGGGAGAAGAAGTGGGTTGGGGCTGCCTCACCCACTCTGCTGTGGGCCTCGGGAGGAAAGGGCCATCCCATGGGTGATGTCAGTAATTGTGCCTTAGTTATATATTGCTGCAGAATCAACTACCACAAAGCTAGCAGTGTAAGTCAACATCCCCTTATTACATCACAGTTCTGCATCCCGGAGTATGGGAGAACACCAGGTTCTCTGCTCCGTGTGCCTCTAAGCCGAAAACCCCAAGTGTCAGCCAGCCTGGAATCTGACCTGGAGGCTCAGGAAAAGAACCTGCTTCTGGGCTTGATCATGAGGTTGGCTGAGTTCAGTTCCAGTGGTTGTAGAACTGAGCTTCCTGTGTCTGTGCTGGTTGGCAGCTGGGGGGCTGTTTGTGCTGAGCCCTTGTTCCTTAGAAGGTGGCCCCTACAAACCAGCAGTAGTGTGTTGAACCCTCTTCATGTTTTCACTCACTGATTTCTTCTGTTGCTACCAGCTGGAGGAAACGCTCAGCTTTTAAAAGGCTGGTGCAAATGGGATGCCTGGGTGGCTCAGTCAGTTAAGCATCTGCCTTCAGTTCAGGTTATGATCCCAAGGTCCTGGGATCGAGTCCCACATCAGGCTCCTTGCTCAGCAGGGTGCTTCTGCCTCTGACTGCCATTCTCCCTGCTTGTGCTCGCTGTCTTGATCTCTGTCTCTGTTTCTGATAGATAAATATATAAAATCTTTACCAAAAAAAAAAAGAAGAAGGCTGGTACAATGAAATTAGGCTCATCCTGATAATCTCTCTCTTGTCTTATGATGCAACATAATCACAATAGTAAAATCTCACCATCTTCATAGGTTCCACCTCTGATTCAAAGGGGATGGGAGGGGTGAATCTGGGTGGCTCAGTTGGTTAAGCATAAGACTCAGTTTCAACTTAGGTTATGAACTGAGGGTCATGGGATTGAGCCCTGAATCGAGCTCTTCAGAACAAGAAAGTAAAGCCAAGAAATGTTTAAAAAAGTAGAAAAGCAAACAGAAGGCAGAAGACAGGACAGCACTGAAAAATTATAAATGTAAATGTTTATAAATGTAAATGCTCTAAGTTATACCCCTAATTGACATAGAATATCAACGTTGACCAAAAAGGGAATCTAGAGCTCTTTTTCATTCATTATACCCAAAGATTCCATAAACAGATTCATAGTGAAATAATGTAGAGAAGAAAAGAGGTCAAGGGTAAAGATGACCAGGGAGCCATTACCAATGGGAAGAGCTGGAAACACAAAAACTGAAGTCTAGAATGGACCATAGAGATGCAGAGACTAGTTTAGGTAATTGAGTGACACATGAATCAGTTTATCAACAGACCTCTGAAAGAAGGCCTTGGCCATGAATGGGAGTCGTTTTCAGTACCATAGCGCATGAAAGATTGTAAGATAGAAAGTGCAGAAGGATTCCCACAGGAGCACTGGTGCCAGAAGGGAGCCAAGGGCTTAAGGCCAGAGGGAGGTGGCGGAAGTGATGTTGTTGTCAGTAGTGAGATTGTGTGCCCATCTCTTACCTCCCCCCCGCCTCACTTGTACACCAGCTAACTCGGAAAACATAGTGGATATGTGGAAGGAGTAACTAGATCTATTGGGTTGCTTGGGTTTGGGGCAGACTAAGGTAAATTGGAAAAGCAGTCTCCTTCAGTTTTCCATATAACGCATTAGCTTGGCATTCAAGGGCCTCCACATTATAGCCTGGCCCCCATCTGCCTTTGTAGGTTATCTTCAAATACGTGTGCCTTCAGAGCCAACTTCCCAGCATCCATCCCCTAAGTCTGGCCTCACCTATCACATGCTCAACCTTTTCTTTTTCTTCATCTTCCCCTTCAAGACCTGTTTCAGATCCGAATCTCCCATAACTCCTGCTTTTGCTGTTCCTCCATCTATGACCTCTTATGGCATTTATTATGCAATTAACTATATCCTTTCATGTTCTGCTAATTGGCCATTTATCTCTTTTACTGTGGTTTGATGTTTCACATGTGTCTGTCATTTCTTAGCAAGTACACTCTTTGCTCCTTGAGAGCAGGGTCATGTCTTTTTATAACACCATTCATTATTTACCACCTTCTAATTTCAGTTTGCTTACCAGAATACTGTCTCACAAAATGCTCCCTGTAAAGCTTCAGGTTAAATTTTATTTCTTTCATTGTACCGACTAGGTCACTGAGGCTTCAAGATGTTCAAAAACCCACCCTGAATCTTGTAAGTGGCATAACCAAGATGTGAAACCATGTGAGTGGAACACAAATTCTCTACTTTCCCCACTAGGTCAAGATGTCATTATACCTTTCTGGACCATCAATCCAGATGATGCACCAAAATAAAATACTCATAAGATATGCACATACAAAATAGGACCTCTATTAATACATTTCAATTATCATATTTCATTTGCACACTTTTTTTAAACAATTTTAGCAGGGGGTAGATTCTGCAAATTAAATCTGATGCCTAGACAGAATAGCTCTTCTGTACATGCACACACACACGTGGCCACATGTTCACAGATGCACATATACACACAGAGAAATGTTTGCACCATGATAGCTAAGCTGGTAAGTGCTATGTGTAGGTCTGCCTGAAAGGACATTGCTACACTAGTGGCAGAATGGATGGTCTTCATTGGCAAGGACATGGAGAACTTACAATCCTATTTAGAATAGAAAAGTGTATAATCTCAGCAGGATGCTTAATGGTTCAATTTGACTGCAAGCGTACCCAGAGATTATTGATTGGGTTTTTGGCCAGCACATTACTTTGAAATAGAGCCCTGTTAGTTGTGATATTTGCTTTGAAGAGGCTTCTCTACTGAAAAGCTCTGTGTCAGTTCATCTACTAATTGTGATCCGAATAAACATAGTGAATGGGAAGGGTGCTCAGTAGTCTTGTGATTTTTGTAGGTTCTAGGTTTGTTCCCTTCAGGAAGGAGAGGCATAACAACCTCTGAAACCTATTAGCTTTCACAAGTGGAAAGAGATGCATACCAACCCCTGAAACCTACTAGTTTTCACAAGTGGGAAGAAGCCTGACAAGTAGAGGGGAAACTATGGAGGGGAAGAAACCAGACCCAGATGGTTCATAGGGTTCCTAGATGACTTGACTTTACCTCCTAGCACCAAGTATTCTCCCTGTGCATAATGTGACTCATAGCATTTTCTTCCACTGTGGCTCTTAACACTTCAACCACACAGAAATCACCCAGATGACTTGTTAAAACAGGGTCCTGAACCTCAATCCTGACAGCTCTGCTTCAATAAATCTATGGTGGGGTGCAATCACTTGCACTTCCAACAAGTTCCCAGGTCATTCATGATGTTGCTGCTGGCTTAGGGAGCATATTTTAAGAACCACTGCCCCAACAGACATGGGTGTGATCATAGGACATAGGGATGTCAGGTCCCGTCAAGAAAATGTAGTATAATACTAACAGTTAGGAAACTTTTCCCTACACCAATCATAAATATTTTCTTCTATCCAGTGCCAAATGCCAAAGTTCTGTCTTGCATTACAGAGCAGGTAGAGAACTTTGCAGTCTTATACAAATAGATGCTCATGCCATCTCATGCCTTGAACTTATATAGGCTAAGTTGCTGTCCACCAAATAGGTGCTGACAGACTTCTTATCATTGATGGGAGCTTTTCTTCTTTTCTTGAGAGAAGACTCAACTGTCACTGGACCAGGGAGAATAGAAGAACTCTAACCTATAAGGAAGGAAAATATTAATACCTGCTTCTTCTACCCACTTTTCCTTGTGCTTTTGTTCTCCTCTACTTTCTCTCCACTCTTACTGTCCTCTCCTCTTGACTTGTTTTCTCTCACTTTCTTCTCTTTAGAAGGTTTGTGTATCATCTCCCTATCTTCTCATTATTTTTTTTTTCCTGCAGAAGTTAGTGTGGACAAGTTCACCATGGTCTGCCTTCCATCTCCATGACTTTCTTTTCTCTTACTTTGTTCTACATATATAAATGTTTTCTGAACAAAAGGACAAAATGAAAGTCATTAGTTCTGGTCCTAGAAACCTGTCTAGATGTCGAGCCTTTAAGACCAAGCAAGGTTTCTTCCAGGTCTAATGACCCTTTCTGTATAACTCAGGCACCTGCCATGTATAAAACTGCTGCTAAGATACTCAATATGCATGAACTGCTATATCTGTGCCCAGTGACATCATGATGACCCTAAAAACAATGGCTTTGACTCCTGACCCAAAAGGATTCGATTAGTTTAGAGACATTCCCTGGATTTATGGAGTTACTGTGAAGGCTCCATGTAACACCAAAATGACTACCTTCTATGCATGGTGACTTTCCAAGCCAATCAAATCTTTTTTGTCGTTGAAGAATTTGACTTTAAGACACATGCAGAATAATTATAGAAAAGGCTACTAATGATAGAAGTAGAGGTAGAGAATGACCAAGACACTAAAACAATAGTTCAAAGGATTAGAAGCCATGGGACAGCCACTAGAATTTTAGTGCATCATCAAGGCAGTGGTTGGATCTTTAGAATTGCTATCATGACCTGAATAAGGTTTTGAGCTCTAGGTAAACTGGTCGTATGTTATTATGGCAAAGTGTGTGAGATAAACTAAGAATCTCTCTTCCTTATGACTCAATGGGCTTAACGAATAAATAATAAGAAAAGATATTTTAGTTTTTAAAGATTTTATTTATTTATTTATCAGGGAGAAAGAGAGCGAGAGAGAGGCGGACAGACAGTCAGAAGGAGAAACAGGCTCCCTACCCAGCAAGGAGCTCAAACTGAGACTCGATCCCAAGACCCTGGGATCATGACCTGAGCTGAAGGCAGCTGCTCAAATAACTGAGCCACCCAGGTATCCCAAGAAAGGTTATTTTAGACAAGTTTGGGCAGAAGGCTGTAATAAATAGATGAAAGATCAATATTATCCAATATTGGATAATGTATTATGTATTATCCAATACAATACAATCCAGGGTTGATAATCAGTTGATATCAGCTACTGAAAAAAATTCCCACATACAAAGATACTAGAAATTTTAATTGTGTGTCTACTTGCCTATTAGAGACCTCTAGGGCAGTCATACCTCTCAAAGAAATTGGTGGAAATATGAACCTGGGATTGCAATTTGGGGAATTATATGGCCCCACCTTCTCACTGACATCATTAGACCAGAGGTGTGTTACTAATTCAAGGACAGCAAATATAGCCCCCCTGCTACGTATAGACAGGGACACATATGCACACTTATGTGCATGACAGTTAAAATTTATGTGCTTTATTCTATGTAAGTTATATCCCAGTAAATAAGAATAAATCTGAAAAGAAAAAAAAAATGATGAGTTAGGTCAATCAGATTCCTGTATGAGCCTTTTAAACTAAGAATAATGAGGTGATGATTTCATTAGCTCAGGGAACAGAGGATTTGAAAAGTCACAAGGCAAAATTGAGACCACAGAGAATGATATGAAAACTGGATGTATAAAGATGTTGAGCCCTTATGTTGGCAGAGGGTGAGAGATGGAGAGCAGAGGGATAGGGAGAAGCTAAGACAGAGGAGGCACATAGCTCACTCAGGAGGATGAAGGAGGACCTGGTCCAAGACATGTTTTGTTTGTACAAAGATTTTCCCAGCCCAGTTTCAGTCTGTAGCAATCCTGATCATAAATCTGGTTTTCCTAGAGGCTCAGAGATGTAAAGCCACTTACCTGGGATTATTCAGCTAATATGGAAGGGTTGGTTTGCTCCACTGCTTCTGTTCTTTCTGTGACATGGTACTGTGTTACAGAATCCTAACAGGCGTGGAAGAAGGTATCAGTCTTAACGACAAGTGTGTTCTGTCTCTCAGTGTTTTATGGGTGCCTGTGAGAATTACAGCCTTCTTTTGACAATTTAGAATGTGCCTTTCTATCTCTTCTATTCAGCCTCCTCTAACCAGTTTTTTTTGGCAATAATGTATTTCATTGGAATGACTGAACTTAAGTAATAAAGCTTCACCTATATTTTACCTGTTTATCTTTGTGATAAAAGTTACTGGATGTCTATTTTACTTGTGTTAATTTATGAGTTATTTACAATTTTTCCCCAATGTCTGCCATTCCCTCCTGTCCCTTCCATCATTCACTTGTGCTCTTTCTTTTTTTTTTAATACTTTATTTTTCAGTGTTCTAAGATTCATTGTTTATGCCCCACACCCAGTGCTCCATGCAACGCATGCCCTCAATACTCGCTTATGTAATTTTTATTTACTTCTCTTCAGTCTCCTCAGAGCAGGTGTTGAGTCACTTTCTTAATAAGAAAATATCTGATGTAGAGAGTGGTGGTAGGGAAACATAGTTTAGCATTTTTTTGAGTGGGGATGACCATATGTTGAAATAGTCCTTTAAGATCTACTCTTTGTGGCTCTGGACAAAAAGAATGTGAATATCATGATCAAAGAAGGAATTTTACACTACCTTTTCCTGAGTTTTTGGACAATACACAAAATGGGAAAGTTGAATGTTGTAATCCTGGCAGCTGATCACATTCCTCAAACACCAGCTCAGAGGACTTACCCATCTGTAAATGTTGCCACCTCTGCCTGCATAGCCCCCAACTTAGGGAGAGGCATCTAAGTAACATCAATACCCAGGAGTGAAAAGGCTCCCAGTGTAAAAAGCCACAAATTGTATGAGAACAGTGTCCAGAGGTTCCTTTCAGATAACTAGCACCATACCCAGGAGTTCCTTAAATCTCAGAACTGCTTAGCATTGTCAGTCAGCCTGCTAATATTCAGGGGTAAATCAAGCTTTCCAGAAAGCCAGCATTTAACTTTGAATAAAACTGGCAAACTCCCAATAATAGCCCCCTTTCTGGTCATTGGCATTTATCCCTGGTGTTCAACTGAAGTCCTGTATACCATATTCATAGATAAACAGAACATGACCTCTGGACTGTCTAAGCCCGGAGATGCCTTTCCCCTGATATCACCCACATGCCTTCCCCCAATTTTATAAACACTCTTTAGCTAACTAATACTTTGTTAAGCTATTTGTAATTTGGGTATCTTAAATCTGAATGATCTCCACCCTGTCTTTCTTCTTCTCTATCAAGTTTGTGTTTCCAAGGAACTGTGCCATAAAACTTGTATTTGTCTTGAAATTCTGATAAAAAGGGCATAATTATATGAGAAGGAAGAATAGAGCCAGTGGTTCCCTCCTCATCATCCAACAGAATACAGTACAGACATTCTTAGGAAGAAGTTAAGAGATCTGGGTTCTTGCCTCAGTTTAATTGCTGATAGTGTAAGTGTAGATAGTTAAGTTGCTGAAAAACCCTCTAGAATGAAAGTAGAAACACTGCCCTGCCTTCCACTTGGGGCAGCTATGAAGCAGATGAAATGATGCATGTGGCAACTTATTTCCACTATGATATAGGTATCACAGGTCAGTCCAAGAAGGGAAGAGGAGAGGAGGATGCCAGTGAGAGGAGAAGGTCCATTGTATTGGGGACACTGTTTTAAGAGTTTTGTTTATTTTCAAATTACCAGAAAGCAAGGGAGGCCTTTAAAATTCTTTTTTAGAGGTGATAATTTTAGTGCGACCCCATTATTTAATAAATATATTCTCTTGTGGATAGATCTCTTCAATAAATATAAGCAATTATTCTGATACAGTTCTGGGCATATGAGCAAAAGAGAACACATGTATCTGCCATGATAGCAAAATAATATTAGCTTTCCATTTCAAGATTTTGGGATCTAGGAAATAAAATTATAACAAAGGAAATACCCAACAATTATTTTGATAAGCTTCCACATAAAAAAGGTGTTCAAGTCTTATGTTGAAAAATACAGAAACAAGGGGTGCTTGGGCAGCTCAGTCAGTTAAGCATTGGCCTCTTGCTTTCAGCTCAGGTCATGATCTCAGGGTTGTGAGATTGAGCCCTGGCTCGGGGTCCATGCTCAGGTCGAAGTCTGCTCAAGATTCTTTACCCCTCACTCTCTCTTCCTGTCTGCTCCTCCCCCTGCTCACTGGGCATAAGCACAGTCTCTCTAAAATATATAAATAAATAAAACCTTTTTTAAAAACAAGGAAAAAGAACAAGAAAATAATGATGTTTTTGATGTCATTTTGTCATGTTCACTCCATGTTGACATCCTTCCTTGTTCATTTTATGCATTTTGAAACTTCCAAGTATTTATGTGTAGTCAGGGTGGGGGAGAACTTTGGATGGGAACACATTGAATTCTGTTGAAAGATATTTTCCTGGAGTTATTTGCTTCTTAAAATAAGCTAATACCATCATTTATAACCATAGCCCTGAAGGCATCATAGTTGCCTAAATACATAAACAAAATGAAACGTGCAATTTGTAGGCTCTTTAACTGAGTACTTTAAAAATCTGGAATGGTTTGTGGGAAGACATAGAAGCAGTAAAAAAAAAAATCATATGTGATACTATCCAGCAGTGTTTATTAAATGCCTGTTTGTGGTTGTGTTTTGTATTCTAAAGGACAAGATAAATGTAATTGTGTAATCATAGAATTATAGAGCTGGAAGGGACTTTAGATGTGTCTTATGTAGCTTGAAAACTTTATTGATGAAGGAAGTGAGGCTGAAATCAGTTGAGTTCTAAGGCCAATCAGCAGAGAAAGAGGACTCGCAAGTTTCCCCAGACCTGGTCCACAGTTCCTTCCAACAGAGTCCCCTTAAGGGCGCTTTTATGTCACCTGCTTCTAACATATCACCTAAAGCTCCCCACCCTAACAAACAACCAAGTGACTTTCTAAACATGGCCTTCCAACAAGAGTCCACCTGACCATTTACTTCAAGCTCCATCAACACAGGGGAATGTAGGGAGGGGACGGTCAGCCATGTTTCAAGCCACTCGATTAACGCCAACAGCCCAGATCTTTCAGGTTCTAAAATGCATTGCCGTGTGGGTGGGAAACCTATTTGATAGCCCAGAGAGCTGATGTATAAAGGGTGCATGGGAGCTCTTCCCTTCCCTTCTGTTTGCACACACTTGCCAGGGAGTGGAGAGGCTAGGCAGTTGTTAGGAAAGAATTCCTGAGAATAAATCAAATCACCAGTCTTTGGAGGAAAACAATCTATTAGGCCACGTGTAGTCAAGCCCATGAGACAAGGGCAGGATTACCTTCATGGGCTGGACCTAAGCATTATATTTTCTTCCAGAATTGTTTTGCAATGACATCAACTATGACACACTCCCCATTCTCCCACTCCACTGTTTACCATAGAATGGCCCATTAAGAAGGTTTTGCTGAAGGCAGAAATTAACCTTTTGGAGAAATTTCATCCTATTAAGTCTAGTTACATGAATCCAGACTGATTTTCTTTCTGATGGGAAGATTTTCCTAGCCAGTATTTAAGGGCTCAGAAAAACGTTCAGGGTTTGACTATCTTCGAGAGCCTACCTGGAGGAGACAGAATTGTTAGTTACAGTCGCCATGGTGATTTTTTTTAAAGGCAAAGTTTGAATCAACCTTCTAAGCATTGAGGAATAATTTGTGAATGCAATTGAATGGATAATAATAGAATTGTCAGCAATACAGCATTAATTTTAATTTTAGTAGTTGAGACTTACCACAGACTAGTTCACAACTGACCTTCAAATTGGTCCCTAAACATGACAATGGGTACCTTCTTGCCTCTAACATAATGTTGTAGCTACATGCCTATGCTTTCCTTCATTCCGTCTACTTTCCATCTATCAGGTCCTGAGCCTTCTCCTCAGACTGTCTCCTTGTAATCCGTAGTATCTTACACGATTTGGACAATGTAGGCTCTCTTGCCCCCACAGACTGCTACACTGAAAACGATTCCTGGCTTGGTTGTCAGGAGACCTTAGTTAGAGCCCTAACTGTCAAAAGCAAAACTCTATGGCTTTATTTCAATTTCCTGATCCCTGTTTTCCCAGCTAAAAATGGAGAAAGTTGGGCAAGATCATTTCCAATGTCTACAGATTCCATGATCAATCTCAGTTATAGAAAACAAAGGAAGATAGTCATTAGACAGCACTGTTTTCCTGCTCTATATTTTTAATGGAGTGTTTTCTGTCCATTATCTGTTCCAACTTGTGCTCAAAGGTCAGAATTATGAAATGCAGCTAAAAGCTGCCATCAGCAATTGAGAGGAGTGAATTCACCTCTCCAAGGAGACTCATATTCTGATAAACCTTCAGAATGTGTCTGCAGGCTGACAGTGCTGTGAACCAAAAGTTTCCAAAGGAAAATAGAGGCATCAAATTATTCTCCTTTATTATCTCTCTTTAAGTGTCTAGAAAGTTGCTCAAACAAGAAAAAGGCCTAATAGCTCTTGGTTGACCCCCTCTTTGGGGGTCGTCCATTTAAGACAATAGACTATTTGAGGAAATGAACCAAGAAGAGGGAAAATGAAGCTCCTAGTGTTTCCTGTTTTCACGCAGTTTCTTCCTTTCTGTGACTTTTCTCCTCCATTTTTAACTACGCATAAGTAACAGGGAAGTAAGAGAAGAAGCAAACTGCCCCCAGAGCTCTTAGAAGGTTCTCCTTCCAGTGCCTACTATCTTATATTTACAATATATAACATATAACATTAGGAGGGGTCAGTATACTATAGTGGTTAAGATTATGGCCTCTGGAATCAGTTAATACAGTCATTAAAACAGCACCTCTCTGTCTCATAGTTAGCACACAATAAATGTTAGCTTTAGTAGCACTGCTAGTGGTTTTTGCTGGGATATGCTGGGGGCCAGATACAAAGTGAGAGAATTAATAAGGTTTCTGCCTTCCTAGACAACCACAAGACACCCTACATACATTAATAAATATTTTTAAAACACTGTGCTTGAGACAGTTGTGGCTAGGAGAATAACATGTACTCCAATATTCTGGACTGTTCTTCTTTTAGATACATCCCAGCACATTTCCCAAACTCGTGTTATAGTAAATTGGACAAACAAAGGGTTTAAATTAAAATGTACAAGGCACAGAATAAATTTACATGGCAACTCGGGTCACATTGGTGCTGCCCTATCTTATAATCCCCCAGGCTGGAAAAATTTTCTTGTTATTATGGGCATGAAAATGAGCTCAGCTGGTTTTCTCCCAGACTCCTCTCCCTTCCCACACTTCCAGACCCCTCTGTCCTATTCGCTGGTCCACCGAGCCCCCTCCTCATGTCTTGCGTGACACCTGAGATCCATCGGAGGGCCATTCAGTGTTGTACAAGTTACTTGGTGAAAACACTTATGTGGGTGCGTGTGTGACCACCAGGGAGGGTGTAGTTAGTTGTATACGTGATATTAAGTTAATTTTACACTTGATTCTTTTGGCTGTGCCGTGAGAAGATCTGCGCGGATAAAGGGATGGCTCAGGGGAAAGCAGAGAGGGCAAGGAAAATTCTAGCTGAGGAGACACATTTCCTGGCTGCCCCCATGATGGTGACAGCCAGCAGACGCCGATCTCCTCCAGGGCTGAGCTGGGACGCAGTGCCTTCAAGTGTCTCCGTCTCTGAAATCGCGTGGCCACCCCACCCCATCCACTGGGGCAGCACCGTGTTCTTCGGCGCACATTTCTCAGCTCCCTCAGCTCCCTCGACAGCTCTGGAAGGAGACAGTTTATGGAAACGTCAAGAGTCCATGTTCGTGGGCAGCTGGTGTCAAGTCTGACTAACGATGAAATCTTGTCCCTGTCATGCTGTGGGACTGCAGAAAGCCACACTGAGACTGGGAAGCAGACGAACTTGGGCAATGATTTTATGTGGGGTTTTAAAGGGCACTTATGATTAGAAATGTGGCTGTAAAAAGCGCATTTCACTGTTCCAGACTCATTCCGCCTGGTGACTTGTATGTCACATTCACTTAATTTACAAATACAAACAAAAGAGGCCTCACTGCAGCTTTGGGAGGCTCAGAAGAGACTTGAACGAAAGAGCATCAAGTCCTATCCCTTGGGCGTTTGAAGGGCCCTGGCCACCAGCTCAGAGGCAGCGAGGGGAGGTGACAGATGTGTCCGACAGCCCTCGGCTTTCTGCCCTGCTGATGTCCCCAGAGCATCGCAGCTGCCCTCCGTGCAGCCGGGCTCTGTCATTAGGTGCTTCTCAAAGGACAACAGAGTAATTTCCAAACTGCAAACAGAGCAAGTAGTTTAAAAAAAGAAAGAAAGGGGCGCCTGGGTGGCTCAGTTGGTTGAGCGACTGCCTTCGGCTCAGATCATGATCCCGGAGACCCCGGATCGAGTCCCATATCGGGCTCCCTGCTCCGCGGGAAGCCTGCTTCTCCCTTTCTCACTCCCCCTGCTTGTGTTCCCTCTCTGGCTGTGTTTCTCTCTGTCAAATAAATAAAATCTTTAAAAAAAAAAAAGAAAGAAAGAAAAGAAATGATTTTTAAAAAAGACCAAAAAAAGAGAGAGAAAAGAAAAGGAACGCCCTCGCAAGCTCTCACTGTGTGCAGGCATCCATCAGGCTGCGGAAATTCCAGACCTATGTCTTCTCAGAGCAAACCTGTCATCGCAGGTGCATTCTGACAAGTCCTCTGATCTAGATGTTGGAGAAGTCCATCCAGACTTGGCCCCACACTGCAGGCCAGGCCTGGGACGCTGCTCTCACATCAGTATGGCAGGAATGTTCACAAGGCTATTCACCTTTTCCATTCAACCTGTAAAATGATTGCATGTCAGTTGCCACCTGTTGCAGAACTCCACGGGGACCCATTCATTCTACAGCCTGGATCCTCGACACGAAGCCAAAGCTTGCAGGGACCTCAGGACAAATGATAAGATGCAAGACAATAAACTTTTGTAGCAACATGGACCAGATTGGAGGAGATTATGCCGAGTGAAATAAGCCAAACAGAGAAAGTCAAATATCATATGGTTGCACTTACTTGTGGAGCATAAGGAGTAAAACGGAAGACAGTAGGAGAAGGAAAGGAAATGTAAACTGGGGTAAATCAGAGAGGGGGATGAAACAGGAACGACTTTGGACTCAGAAACAAACTGAGGGTTTTGGAAGGGAGGGTGGTGGAGGGATAGGTGAGCCTGGTGGTGGGTATTAAGGGCACGAATTGCATGGAGCACTGGGTGTGGGGCATAAATAATGAATCTTGGAACACTGAAAAAATAAAATAATAAAATAATAAGATGTAAGACGATACAGCTAAGAGCAGAGGAGGGTCCTATGCATTAAAGTAATCAAGAGATGTGGGCAAGACAGTCAATTACCCACCCAGTATTTAGTCTCCCAGGATTCCTTGCCCTGAGAAACATACCTTTTTGGGGATGGAGCAGTGGGCCTGTCCAAGGCATGGTTGTTCAGAGACAGTCCTGATAAACCCGATTCCCAATTTTCTAGCATCTATGAGAAGACTTGCGACCTGAATCCAGTCAATAAAATCTAAGTGGCAGTCCATTGGGAAGAGGGTGGGAACAGGTGAACCATGAAAACATTTCCTTTTCTGATTATAGAATATACAAGTGGCTGCCAACACCTCTTCCTCCTTCCATAGTTTATCTGTTTTGTGCTTATAGATATGATGGCCGGAGCTGCAGCAGCCTTTTTGTGACCAGTGGAGTAAGGCCACAGGGATGGTAGAGATGCTGGCCCTAATATGGTTCCATGTTTAAAATGACAGTAGTCCTTGCCTGCCTCTGTTGTTATTGTGGGAGAAAAACAAAGCTTTGTTCTTTAAAGCCTCTATCATCAGAGTTTCTATTACAGACAGCTAAACATGTTCCTAACATGACAGAAAGAGAGGAACTGCTCCCTTTCTTTGGACAGAGACTGCAATTGCAAGCACCTAGTCCTAGGTGCATACGAAAACTGAGTTGACTCAAGTGAATATCACCATGCACGTGTCTGGGCGAAGCAAGAGGTGGCAGCTGGAGTTCTCGGGATGGCCGGAGACCAATGCGGAAATACCAAAAAGCCGTTTGGGGGTATGTTGACCATCTAAGTCAGGACATGTGAAAAGATTCTGGTACTGGTAGAGTGAACAGACCCAAGGATGAAGGCTGGACTTCTCCACTGACTGGATTTTATTTTTCTGGGGAACTGCATTAACACAACAAAAAAAAAACAAAGAAAAAAATATGTGTCTTCCCTCAGGGCCTTACAGCATACATCATTTTCATGCCCAGGGGGAGCACCAGCGATACCTTGCTGTAAAAAAAAACCACATTCCCAGTGCCACCCCCCATGCCTCTCTCTTGCCATCCTTCTCCTGCTTCTTGACATTTCTGACAATTACCGATTCTCCTGCTCGGATCCCTGCATGGCCTGTCTTTGACCTTCTCTCTCCCATCAAGCTTCATATGGTGTCTCCCCTACTGCTTTGGGTAAGAACGTGTCCTTTCCATCAGTAGCTACTTTCCCTGCGCTTTCACTGATCCCTTGAGTGGGAAACAACCAAATCCCAGAATAAGGAAGAAAGCCAGATAGAGGCATTGGTCATTCAGACTGAATCCCGATGGCAATGGGAAGGTGTCATAGAGCATTTCTAGTGGAGGGCTTTGGATTTGGTCTCTCTTGCTTTGAAATGCATTTTCTTTTAGGGGAACATACTTAACCTTTCAGCTCCTTACTTTGTTCATCTGCATGGGGATAATGATCAAAATTAAAACAACGTGAATAGTGCCTGATGCATAGTAAGTCTTCAAGAAAACTAACCTATTTGAGTGATGAGGACATCATTTTATCAACAAATATTTATGAAGTTTTGTTTATAGTACCAGAATCCTGAAATACAGTGCTGACCATTAGCCTTTGGTCCCTATCTTCAGGGTTCTTATAATTTAATATAATTTGCAGTATCTAAGCCTGCCTCTTTGGTGTTACAGGTGCTGTGATACATGATAAAAAACAATGTGCTAGACAATATATAACCCACTTACAGAGGAGACTGGGAAACATGTACAATCCCAAGAACAGTTAGGGAGCACAACTCTCTTTGCCACAGTAAGTCCATTTGGTCACTAAATATCCTGATTCCCTCTTCTCCGGGGTGTGAAATATATTTACCTTCCCAAGAGACACAACCTTAATTCCACCAGTCAATGCGCTGTATTTTCTGATCCAATCAGAAGAAACCACATTGTGATTTGACCAGGGAAACTTTAACATCGAGAACTACTAACTATACTAGTTGTTCGGAGTGATCAGGGATTAGCTAGTGAGAAGTCAGGAGAACTACAGAGAAGAGAGGGGCAGCAGAGATAAGGAGCAGGCACATCTGCGGGGCTGAGATAACACCCCCCAAGGAAGAGTCTTACGCAGTATCCCCTCCCCCTCGCCAGCATCCAGAGCTGAGATCCAACCTGACTGGGGAGGCTGACTTGCTGGGAATCCACCCTCTGGAACTTGCTGGAGAAGTTCCCTCTAGGAAAGCTATTTGCAAAGAGGCATCTCACAGGCAGTGCTCTACTAGGAAACACACAGAGAGAGGATGCCAAGCAAGCTGCTGGCCACCCGGAGCTCCTGGTTTCCCAGCACTGCAGGAGCCTGACCCCGGGGGAGCCTCACCCCGACAGGAGCACACCCAGGGAGCACGGCACAGGCAGGGAACAAACCCCTTTTCCCTCCCGGAATCTCTCTCCAGCGCCATGTACTGAATCAGTACAAGCTGGCCAAGGGAAACTAGTTAAGAGTCTACATTCATGGGCGCCTGGGTGGCTCAGTTGGTTAAGCAACTGCCTTCGGCTCAGGTCATGATCTTGGAGACCCGGGATTGAGTCCCACATCGGGCTCCCTGCTCGGTGGGAAGCCTGCTTCTCCCTCTCTCACTCCCCCTGCTTGTGTTCCCTCTCTGGCTATGTTTCTCTCTGTCAAATAAATAAAATCTTTAAAAAAAAAAAAAAAAAAAGAGTCTACATTCATTATCACAGGAGAGCCACAAAGTCTGAATTAGCCTCAGACCCAAACCAGACAGACATGTGCAGAATTCTCTCCATTCAGCAGAAGGGTCAGCTCTGAGTCCCAGGACTTGAGAACTAAAATGTTACCTTCCTTATGCCAGTCAACATGCCTGGATATCTTTAAAAACATGGGTTTTAGAGCCATTATTTTTACTTCGCATGTTTGCCCTCGCCCTGCCCTCTCAACTTGATTCAAATAAACTCTCAGACTCAATCCAGCCTCTGCCCTAATCATTTCATCTTATTGAGAAGTTATTCTGGACATTTGTCATTCAAAGCTTTTTCCAGTGCCTTCTCTCATGCTTTGGGCTTCAGAAACAATTAGTTTTTCCAACCCGGCAAAGGTCCCGAATTTCCAGACTCCTCCTATTTCATTCCAATTTATGTCTGCTTGTATACAGGCTGATTCTTCATTGAGCCCACCTCTTTCTTGGGAAACCTTCCTAAATCCACAGTAGTAGCTACTATATCACTAATAACAACTGTTCTCACTGTTTTCATTATTAAACATGGATCATTTTTTTATCCTCCTGTACCAGGTTCTTCCTAGCTTACTGGCCAACCGTTATCTAATGCCATATGCACTAGGTTGTTGAAATGTCAGTGCCCCCTTTTTGGGACCAGAGTCACTTTAGTCGAGATAATGGATGTTTGCTGTGGCAGCACACGCACCCTAAAATCACCATGGCTTGACAGGATTAAGGATTATTTCTCATTTAATCCAAGTCTGACATAGACCAAAGAGCCCTCTTGTATCTTCACACTACTCTTCTGGAACATACCGCATTCAAGATCAACATAATAGGAGAAAAGAAAAAGAAAGAAAGAAAAAGTATTTCTCAAAATAAAGAGGGAGGGCAAGGATGTTCTAGCATGAGGAATCAGCATGTGCAGAGAAAGCATGGTGTCACTTTGGAAATATACAAGGAACTAACTCAAAATCATTCTTGATGATGGAGAGATATATCCCAAGATAGCATTAGATGAGACTTCTCTTTGCTGAGGGCTTTAGAAATATTGAGGCCACATGGAAATCATGGCAGGACTGAAATGTGAAGGCACGGAGATACATTATTTGACAGCTTCCAAGAATATGTAGTACCTATGTAGGTAATCAGAATATTCTTAATGTCTTTAATGAATATATGTTTTACATTACTTGGGAAACAGGTATAATTCCTCTTTCACTCAACAATCCTGCTTTCAGTAATGTTCTAAGGGCAATCATGAGTTACTAGATAGAGCGATGTATAAGGTACTGACCAACTCCCATTTCTGTGAGTGAAAGGTGCTATAAATGTTTATATCGGGACAGAAGTACAAACCGGTTCTATCCTGGACCAACTGGGATGATGGTATCATGAAATTTCTATGTAAGCCTCATGAAATGTGTCACATCATCATTTACAGTGTAAAAGTAAATAATTAATAGTAATAAACAAACAGGTATTATAATTCTCATATAAAATGATGACGTTAGAAGCAACTGATAAAGTGATGTTATAAATAAAATGTGTAACACCGCGAAAAAAGTTCATGACATATCAAGATGTAAACAAAACTAGCTTAAACATTTACTTCTAGCGGCTCTTGGGTGCTCAGTAGGTTAAGTGTCTGCCTTCGGCTCAGGTCATGAATCCGGCATCCCGGAATCGAGCCCCTCATTGGGCTCCTTGCTCGGCTTGGAGCCTTCTTCTCCCTCTCCCTCTGTAGCTCCTCCTGCTTGTACTCTCTCGCTCTCTTAAATAAATAAACAAAGAAAATCTTTAAAAAAATTATCTTCATTCACAGTGTGGTAGAAAAATAGTGAAAAACTGCCGCAGTTTATTAAAATCGTTTAATTCAAATGGGTGCGCGATAGAATGTTATATGTGTGTGTAAATATATTTATAGATATGTAAAATGCATTTTTCTTATATATATTTTAAATACATATATATATATATATTTTAACTCACCATGTTTTTTAGCTTGATTCATTCTCACTAGTCGGCAGTCAAGGGAGTCTACACTTTAAAAGGTTATGTTTGGATCTCATCAAGGTTTTTACAAGTGCATTCAGCTGAAGGGCAGCTCAGAGTCAAAGAATAATAATTCTTCCCAAATGTATAGCACTTTCCCGCTAAAGTGCTTTCATGTGCATTATCTGATTTGATCTACTCACCAGGAGACAGGCATTATAATTCTCATTTTATAGTTTCAGAACCAGAATTTCTGAAAGATTAACTTAATTTCCCAAAGTCAAACAAGTATTTTGAGGCAAAAATTAGAATTATAATTCACATCTCTCAGCTAACTCTGAGTTCAAATTTCTTTCAAAGGGAGCTTCGTAAGATCCTACTGGGCAGCTAGTTGTGACCCCCAATCGTATTATGGACAGTGCTAAGGGGCCACTATTTATTTGGTAGGAAGGGACCTCTGGAAAATTTGTCTTAAAACAAGTGATGTTTTTAGCAGTCTCGCTCTTGCCTGATGAACAGAAAGTTAAAACACTGAAATTGATAAAAAAAAAAAAAAATTCAAACTCCATCCTCATGATCTGAAGATTTCACTGAGGTTTAGGGATTTGTCATTTAAGATTTTTGGGGTGCTGGGGTGACTCAGTTAAGCTTCTGCGTTCAGCTCAGGTCGTGATCCTAGGGTTCTGAGATTGAGCCCGCATTGGCTCCCACTTAGCGGGGAGTCTGCTTCTCCCTCTCCATCTACCACTCCTCCTGCTTTCTCTTTCTCTGTCAAATAAATAAATAAAATCTTTTTAAAAAATTTAAAAAATAACATTTCAGATTTTCTATTTTCTGCATTGAATTTATTATTTATTATATAGTCCTCAGGAACTGCTTAAGGACATGAACAATATTCTCTGCCAGGCTCAAATTCATCAGCTAGAAACACAAAGATCTCCCATTGCTGTTTCTTTCAAGATTAAATGCTAAATTTGGGGAAGGTGATTGGGTGAAGTTATGGGGTAAATCCCTACTCTGTGTTTTCCTTTGCTTACTCTGATGACTAGAAACTGCCTTGTTCCTATTGATCATGTGCATTGTTGAGTTTGAGCAGCCACATAGCTTCATATTTTAATAACTGCTTTAAGTGATCAGAGAACTGAAGAATGGCCACTTACACCTGTCTAATTTCTAGTCCTAAAGCCTGACAACACCGTCTTCTAGACCTCATCTCAGTTTATATTGTTCATGTTAAATATTTACTATTCCTTAAAAATTGACATCAGGTATTTAATCTATTTTTTCAGTAGATTTTATGTCAGATAATTCATAGTTGATGTTGTTCTGAGACTCAATCATTTGTACATAAGTTGTAGAATTGGAAATGCTTGTCTGGTCATGGTTTCAGGTAGGAAGGAAGAGGACTTGGGGAACTAATTCAAGGGAACATATTTTTATTGACTTATTTTAATTTGGGGGGTGAAGATTTTGTTTTACAAACCTCGAAGGAAGGGCATGTGACTTCAGTGGTCAAGAGTGTCCTCACTGAGTGGGATCCGCAGTTCAAATCCCAGCCTTGCCATTCAGCAGCTGAATGACCAGGTCAAGTTATTCTGAACATTTCTCATTGCATTTCCTCGTCCAGAAAACATCTAACTCATGGCATGGTGAGGATTATATGAAATCATGGATACAGGCTGTCTGACTATGACTAGGTATGTCCTTTTTCCCCTTTAGGTTTTATGTTAAAAATATAGTATTGGATTTGCTGCAGATATGGATGTGATGATGGACTTTAGGGGAAACATGTAATTATCTGGTTTAGCTTCAGTTTTTCTCTTTGTGAACCGCTAACATGATTTTTCTGTTAACATGATGTTAATTTTGGCATTTGCCTCAAAAGATGAAATAAGACCTTTTGATTCTGCAACATGGTAGAATATACTAGTGTGAAAATACCCAGAGTGACAGTGACCAGAAGAGAATTCAGAGCCATGTGAACGAGCATGTGTTATGACACCATAGCACGCTGCCAAGGTGGGGAAGGAGGAGGCTGAGTTAGATCAAAGAACACAAAATAGATACCCATGGAATATGCTGTAAACTATTAAAAAGTAAATAAATGAATAAAAATGTAGGAAACACTAAGTGGAGAACAATTTTTTTAAATGGCAGACTTGAAACATAACCACATAGAATTTTTTAAAACTCTAAAGGAGTCATTCTGATTCAAACTTAAATGGATATTTAAAAGAAAGATGTAGACATATCTGAGTCAAGAGATGGTAAACAAGAAAATAGATCTAAGGACAGTAACATCAGAAGGAAAAATACATCAAAACTATGGAAGAGAGTTTAAAACCCCCAAAAGTTGGCATTAATATCACTCAAGAATTGTGTCTGTTGCTTAACTGCTATATTGGCACATATAGGATTGCATTTCTTGGTCACTTTATGCAGGGACTGGATCAAAAGATGGGCTCTGGCCAATGAGTAACAGAGGGGTTTCATGACTATTTCTTCTCAAGCAAAAAGTCATTCCTAGAACGTTATTTTCTCTTTAAGTGGTGACAAGGTCCCTTCACTTGTGACCCTGAGTGACTATAATAAACAGAATATCTCTGATGAATCCAAAATTAACATATAACATGAGCAAGAAATAAATGAGGTACACCAGTGGTTTGGGCCACTGAGATTTATGGAACATTTGTTGTATCAGTATAATTTAACCCAGTGATTAACAAATTTAGATCTAGGGCCCTGACACCGCTTTTTGTAAATAAAATGTCATTGAAACACACCCAAACTTGGGGCGCCTGGGTGGCTCAGTTGGTTAAGAGACTGCCTTCGGCTCAGGTCATGATCCCGGAGACCCGGGATGGAGCCCTACATCGGGCTGCCTGCTCGTCAGGAAGCCTGCTTCTCCCTCTCTCACTCCCTCCCCCCGCTTGTGTTCCCTCTCTGGCTGTGTTTCTCTCTGTCAAATAAATAAAATCTTTTAAAAAAAAAAAAAGAAACACACCCAAACTCATTCATTTAGGTGATATCCGTGACTTCCTTTGTGCTGGAATAGCAGAATTGAAAAGTTGTGACAGGTGTGAAATTATAGGTCTACAAAGCCTAAAATACCTGTCCTTTTAAGAAAATGTTGGTACTCTCTGACTTAGCCTAAACGCTCTGATCAGAATACGGAGAGAACAAAAACTCGATAGAAGTCTCAACTGCTGATAATTTAGAAGAAAAGGCAAAGAGATACCAGACATATAACAGAAGAGAATTTTCATAAATTAAAAAATAAAAATATGATAATCCATTGAGATTTATGTTTCCCTTTATGATGGAGTACATCACAGCAGACCAGTGTTCCTGCTGGAAAACTTTAGAAAGTCAAGATAAAATTTAAATATATAAATATAAATAAATATGCATATATTTGAAAGCATTAGAGACCTGCCAAAGAAACCAGACTCAGCTAAAAAAGCTAGAATCACAGAAAGAACGGAACTGTAGAGAGGTACGCCCAATTCTGTAACAGCTTCATCCTTAAAAAAGGAATTTGCAAATTTCTAGTGACAAATCAGGCAGAAGACCACCTTTAAGACATAAAGAAACTGGGGAACATTTTAGAACTTATGGGAGTAGGGAGAGCAAATGCATTTTAAACTGTCAAATGATCTAGGACCTGGGGGACCATAATACTGTTGAGGACGTCGACTCAGGGTAGTGATACCAACATTTTGCTGGTGTCCCAGGAGGAATTTGCCGTGTAAAAATGTCGATAAGTAGCTAAGTAGGAAACAAAAACAGAAACAAATGAAAAAGAGGGCAGAGAAAAAGTCTTATAACCATCTGTAAGACCCGGTGAAGTGACCACCATGGGTGAGTGAGATCGATAGTAACAGTCATGATACTTACCACCCAATTAAATAACCTCCCTCTCCGATTGGAATAATTGTATCTGTTGCTGCCCAATCTGCCTTATAATGGAGAAGTCTATGCTGGAGAAAGACCATGTAAAATATTTCAGATTTATTGTGCATGAAATAAATTATCATACATGACATCTAGCATTCAACAACAACAGCAAAGAGGTTCAAGAAAAAATAGGAAAAAAGTGTAAAACAGGAAAGACAAAAATGAAAAGAAAGAATATAGTCACTGTACAACAAAGAATAAGTGCTAATGATAGTGCTTTAAATAATCCAAATACTCCAGTTAAAAGACAAAAATCATAAAATCAAATTAAAGGAAAACAATGCTTTTAAGGCATACTTTTAAAATGTAAGAGTACCAAAACTGCAACTTAATGGATAAAAAAACAACATGCCAGGCAAACACTAACCAAAGGGAAGTTGTCTTAAATGTATTAATAAGCTAGACTCTAAGGGGTGCCTTGGTGGCTCAGTCCATTAAGCATCCAACTTTGATTTTGGTTCAGGTCATGTTTCAGGGTTGTGAGATGGAGCCCAGCATTTGCTTCTCCCTCCCCTTCTCCCTCTGCATCTCCCCCTACTTGCTCACTCTCTCTTTCTCTCTACTCTTTCTCTCAAATAACTGAATGTATAAATAAATAAGCAAATAAGATATTTAAAAGATAAGTCAAATTCTAAGAAAAAAGTATTATCAGAAAATGACGAAGAATATATAATAACAAAAGGGTTTATCTACAAAGATCATAGACAAATAATAAATTTCCAGGTGTTTAATAATATTATTTTGAAATACATACAGTAAAAATAGAAAGACTAATGTGGGAAATAGAAAACTAGCCAGTAGTAGTGGGAGATACTAATACATCTTAATAACTGACAGAACAAGTCAACATAAAAACCCAGCAATGAGACAGCTGATCAAAACAACAACATTTGCAAACCTGAGTTAATAGACACACATAGATCTCTACCCACAATAATAACAAAATGCAGTTTTTTTCAATTGGACATAGGATATTTATCAAAAGTACTCATATGCGGCTTTAAAGCAAGCTTAGCAAATTTCAAAGGAATGTTGTATTCAGAGTAAGTTTTCTATTCACAGTGGAATCAAGCTATAAATCGGTAACAAAAAGGAAACTCTCAGCTCTTTAGAAAATAAGATTATTTCCAAATAAGTCAGAGATCAAAGGAATCAGACTGGGAATTAGAAAATATTTTGAACTAAATAATAATAAAAATACATCTTATTTAAACATGTGTGATAAACTTAAATCTCTGTTTAGAGGAGAAATAACCTTAATTGAATACATTTAAAAAAGAAATCTTAGGGGTGCCTGGGTGGCTCAGTTGGTTAAGCAACTGCCTTCGGCTCAGGTCATGATCCTGGAGACCCGGGATTGAACCCCCGCATCGGGCTCCCTGCTCAGCGGGAAGCCTGCTTCTCCCTCTCTCACTCCCCCTGCTTGTGTTCCCTCTCTGGCTGTGTTTCTCTCTGTCAAATAAATAAAATCTTTAAAAAAAAAAAAGAAATCTCAAAAAAATAACCTATGTTTCTAGCTCAAGAAGATAGGGAAAGAAGAGTAAGTTAACCCCAAATTAGGTTAAAATAAAGAAATAATAGTAATAAAACACATTAGTGGAATCAAAAACAAATATACAACAGAGAAAATGAATAAAATCTAATTTAGTTTTGTGAAATGATAAATGTATAGAATTCTACTAAGACTTCCTTTTGTTTTTAAAGGTTTTATTAATTTGAGAGGGAGCTAGTGAGAGAGAGAGAGCAAGAGGTGGGTGGGGGAGGGGCAGAGGAAGAGGGAGAAGCAGACTCCCCACTGAGCAGTGAGCTCCACTGGGGCTCAATCCCAGGTCCCCAGGATCATGAGCTGAGCCTAAGACAGACACTCAACTGACTGAGCCACTTAGGTCCCCCTCGACTAAGACTTTCAGTAGAAAATACAAAGATCAGGATTAGTAAAAGAGGCATCATCATAGATTTTACAATGCAGAGGGGAAAAGGAGGAGACAGAGGAAGAGGAGGAAGGCAGGGAAGAGTTACAACCAAATTTATGAAGATAAATTTCAAAATTTTAATAAAATTGGTAAATTATTAGGAAAAAAAACACAATTTACCCAAATTAATACCAAGAGAAATTTTTAAATTACAAACCACTTAACTATTAATAAAGTTGAGTGTGAAAGCTATAAATTCTTCATAAGAAATTTCTAAGCAAATAGTATCTCTGGTGAATTTTTACAAATATATAAGAAAGAGCATGAAAGTTGCTGATATATATTCTCTCAGAGAATATTAAATAAAAAGAATGACTTCTCAAACAGCTTCCTGAAGCCAGC
Organism: Spilogale gracilis; assembly: GCA_004023965.1. NCBI lineage: Eukaryota > Metazoa > Chordata > Mammalia > Carnivora > Mephitidae > Spilogale > Spilogale gracilis. Next base: position 4,512 of record PITA01004916.1, on the reverse strand, counting down.
ATAATTTTGTTCAAAAATCTTACAGAGATGTTACAATAATTAAAGTTATATGTGCACACAGGCACCGGTAATGCATCGTGCAAGTCTGAGTTTATTCCAAGACTGTATATGTTGTTTAACCTTTGAAAATCAATTAAATGTTGTACCATACTGAGTGAGAAGAAAAATGACAAAACAATCTCAATAGAAACACTTGAGAAAATTCAGCACGTGCTGATGACAGTAGCAACAAAATCCTCTTACTAATCTATGATTACACAGTAAATACCATCATCTGATAAGCAGTATCTGAAAAAGAATCTGTAGCAAATATACCAAATGGTCAAATCCTAAAAGCTTGCCCCAGAGATTTAGAGTCAGAAAAGGAGGCCTACTACCACCCTCCGGAAGTTACTTGAGTACAAGAAGATGAAAGAAGGCAATCCGTAGCATAAGGAATGGAAGGTTCTAACACAACTTTTATTTATAGTTGACACAATTGTTTATGTGACTTTCAAAATACACAAAATGTTAAAACTAATACGTAAAGTTAGTAAGCTTGCTTAATATAAGGCCATCATAAAACATCAGTTGTATTTCTATATACCCATAACAAATAAAAAGGAAATAAAATGTTAATAATGACACATTTTATATTAGAATAAAAAATAGCAAATAGTACGAATTCTAACATTCTAACAAAAAAAAATCTCAAGACTCCTACTCTGAAAATCTACAAAAGTACTGAAAACTTTGAAGAAGGATTAAATAAATAGAGTCATATATTATGTTCATGGGTTGGAAGGATTGATGTTGCATAGATATCAACTTGCCCCACATTGATCTATAGATTCAGTGAATTTCCAATCAGAATCTCAAAAGCTTTTGGGTGGTGGAGAGGGAACAGGGAGTTTGCATACTGATTCTAAAGTTTATATGGAAATGAAAAGGGACAAGAATATCCAAAACTTGAAGAAGAACAGAGCTAGAGAATTTGCAAAACCGGAAAGCAAGACTGATTATAAGGTTATGGAAATTAAGATAAGAGTTTTTAGAAATAGACCAAAGGGGGGCGCCTGGGTGGCTCAGTTGGTTGGGCAACTGCCTTCGGCTCAGGTCATGATCCCGGAGACCCGGGACTGAGCCCTCAATCAGGCTCCCTGCTCGGCGGGAAGCCTGCTTCTCCCTCTCTCACTCCCCCTGCTTGTGTTCCCTCTCTCGCTGTCTCTCTCTCTCTGTCAAATGAATGGATAAAATCTTAAAAAAAAAAAAGAAAAGAAAAGAAATAGACCAAAGGAACAGAATAGAGAGATCATAGTCATAGGTTTATTCGATATGAGCCAAGAGGGCACTATAGTAAACTAGGGAGAAGATGATAATTTCAATTAATGATCTGAGTTAATTGGTACACATATGTTTAAAAAAAAATGTTGACCTTAATCTCACATTAAGTACTAGCATCAATTCCAAGTATACTGTACATCTCAATGTGAAAGGCAAAACAATAAGGCTCTTAAAAGAAAACATAGTGAAATAAATTAGTGGCCTTGGGGTAGGACAGAAAAGCAGTAACCAAAAGGGAAAAACTATTAATAAATTAAACTCAATTAAAATTAAGAAATTGTATTAATAGAAGAAACCATTCAAGAATAAAAAAGAATGCCAGAGTAGGAGAAGACATTTGCAATAGAAAAATCAAATAAAGGATACAGAATACTCAAAAAGTATTCAAATAATTAATAATAGGAAACATAGCTAATCCAATTGAAATTGGACAAAAGACTTGAGCAGACAATTCACAAAAGAGGACATCAAAATGATCAGTAAACATGCGAAAATTTACTGTGTACGCAACATCATTAATCATCAAAGAAATGTATATAAGAATAACAGTGTAATAGCACCGAGCATCTACTGAAGAAATAGAAAGGAATGACTATATGAAATAGTGTTGAGAGTGGAGTGTGGTGAGTGAAAGTATCTTGGTGCAAAATTTAAGAAGGTGCTTACTCTTAAATTTGATCCAATATGGAGTCCTGCACGAATCTCAAAGTAAGTGCCTCCATAAATTTTGAGCTCTAGGCATTTAAATCTTAAGAAGAGACCCACTTAGGTTCATGCCAGTGGCCACAGTGCTGAACTCAATAAGAGTGAGCACTCGCTTCAGTTTTCTGCCCTATTTGCTCCACCTGACTCATGGCCCTGATGTTGAATATTGGCAAGGACAGAAGCTAAGTATCAATTGGTACAACCACCTTGATAAACTTCTTGGCACATTTACTAAAGATGTATATCCACATACCCTATGATACAGCTATTCTACCCTTTATTATAAATACATATGTTCGGCAAAAAGTCAAGTGAGAATGCTTGTGACAGCAAAATTCCTAAATAGCCCCCAAAGAACAGAATTCTAATGTCAGTCAAAAGAATAATCGGCAAATACACTTAGGTATAATAGTTCAGTGGCATAGTAGAAAGCAGTGAAGGTGAACAATGTGTAATTATATGTAACATGGATCATCTCACAAATATAATTTTGAATTGAAAGGAGGTGAACAAAAAGGATCAAATTCGTGGATTTATAATAATTTCATTTTATTTTAAAGATGTATTTATTGGGGCCTGGCGACTCAGTTGTTAAACCATCATACTTCTTGATTCAAAACTTCTGAAAACTGTGCACGTGTATCCACCTATGCATTTATTATTTGGGCAGATTTTCTCTGTTGCTCCTTGCAAGTCTATTGATTTTGTCTTCCTATACTTTAAGACTCTGTTATAAAGTGCATAAAAGTTTAGATTGGCATATTCTTCTTTATACTCTCCCCCTTTTTTTTTTTTAGATTTTATTTATTTGACAGAGAGAAACACAGCCAGAGAGGGAACACAAGCAGGGGGAGTGAGAGAGGGAGAAGCAGGCTTCCTGCTGAGCAGGGAGCCTGATGTGGGGCTCGATCCCGGGTCTCCGGGATCATGACCTGAGCTGAAGGCAGTCATTTAACCAACTGAGCCACCCAGGCGCACCTATACCCCTTTTATCATTATGAAATGACCCTGTATATTCATGGAACTATTTGTTGCTCTGAAATTAAAATACACACTCCAGTTTTCTTTTGATTAGTGTCAGTTTGGTATATCTTTTCCCATAGTTTTACTTGTAACCTATCTGCTTCTTTATATTTAAAGTTTGATTTTTGCAGGCAACATGTATTAGGGTTTTGACATGTTTTCCAACCTAGCAGTCTCTGCTTTTTTTTTTTTTTTTTTAAGATTTTATTTATTTGACAGAGAGAAACACAGCGAGAGAGGGAACACAAGCAGGGGGAGTGAGAGAGGGAGAAGCAGGCTTCCCGCCGAGCAGGGAGCCCAATGTGGGACTCGATCCCGGTTCTCCAGGATCATGACCTGAGCCGAAGGCAGTTGCTTAACCAACTGAGCCAACCAGGTGCCCCAGTCTCTGCTTTTTAATTGATTGAATGTTTAGATCATTTACACTTAATATACTTATTGATATGGTTGAGTTTTTAAAATATTTTTATTTATTTTATTTGAGAGAGAGAGAATGAGTGGGGAGAGGGACAGACAGAGAGGAAGAAGCAGGCACCCCACTAAGCAACGGGCCTGATGCAGGGCTGGATCCCAGGACCCTGGAATCCTGACCTGAGCAGAAGGCAATTGCTTAACCAACTGAGCCACCCAGGCTCTCTGATATGGCTGTGTTTGAAACTACCATTTTGCTTTTCTTTCTACTAATCATTTGTTGCTTATTCCCCTTCTACTATTTTTTCTTCTTTCTTTGGATTAATCAAAGACTTTTCTGTTTTTATTCTATCTCTTTCTTTGCTTATTAATCAATTATATCTAATATCAGCCTATTACTTATTAGCTTTATTGTTTTGGTAATGCTTTGGGTTTATACATCTTAACTTATAGTCTAAACTCTACTGTGTAAGTTCCCATATGGTACAAGAATCTTACAAAAATATACTTCCATTTCTCTTCTCTTGGTCTCTATGTTATTGCTGTCACATTTTCTACTACATGTGTTATAAATCCTGCAATCCTGTTGTTATTTTTGCTTGCAGATTTATACACATTTTGTACAAAATTTTACTTCAGTAAGAAGCTCACTAAAAATGACAGAAACTTTCAGAATCACAGTTCAGTGTCTAAACTTATAATAATTTTGTTAAATTATCCATTGTGCTTATATTTAAAAAAAAAACAAACCCAAACACAATTAGCAAATACTTACAAATGCATCAGAGAATCACAGTGAATATCCTACAGGTTCAAATGAGTGGATTGTTAAAAAAACAGCCTGTACTTTCGTAGCAACATGGACTGGACTGGAAGAGATTATGCTGAGTGAAATAAGCCAAGAAGAGAAAGTCAAGTATCGCATGGTCTCACTTACTTGCGGTGCATGAGGGGCAAACTGGAGGACAGTGGCAGAAGGAAAGCAAATGGGAACTAGGGTAATCTAGGGAGGGAAAGGAAACAACAGAGATTTTGAACACAGAAACAAAC
>PITA01004915.1:0-105286 GCA_004023965.1 Spilogale gracilis | reverse complement strand
AGATGGGGCAAGTCACTTCATCTCGTATGCCCACCAGTACTGCAGAGGTCATTGCAGCTTTCTCTCCTGGCTCCTGCCTGCCCAGCTGGAATTCCTAAGGTGTTTCTTGCTTATAAAATCCAGGGTAGATGGGCGAAAAAAAAATAAAAATAAAAAATAAATAAGGGTCAGGGTAAGAAATGAGTGTCAGTAAAAAGTTGCTGAGTAACCTGGACAAACAGGCCAGATCCCTGGGGTTACAAGGGCTTCCTAGTCAAGCTTCAAACATGCTATTTATCCCCAGCTCATATTAGACATTGATTTGTACCCTCATTAGAACAAGATTATGATTTTCCTTCATTCCTGCTGGATGGAGGAACCAACTGAAGCCCATGAGAGCGGTGGCCTGGAGTGAGCCACCATCTGTTTGATCTTCTCTCATCTACCCAAACACAGTGCTACCCCAGGATATTTATACTTGCTGTCACTTCTTCAAGAAAGACCCTTCACCCTAATATCCGCCTGACTCAGTGACTTCATCCCACATCTCTTTACACGCTCCCTTATCAGAAGACTTGGCTCTGGAGTGTGGACACCCACACAATCACTCTCCATAGAATAACCTGCTTGATTTTTCTTTTTATCACCACCCAATGTATATCTTTTATTGCCTGAATCCTCCCACTAGAATATAAGCTCCAGGAATCAGAGACTGTTTTGTTCTTGTTCATTAGTGTATCCTCGGAAACAGCAGTGTCTACACACAAGTCCTCAACTTTTTTTTTTTTTTAATTTTAATTCCAGGAGAGCTAACATACAGTGTTGTATTAGTTTCAAGTGTATAAGGTCCTCAATTTTTGGTGAATAAAAATATTGACCCTCCTTTGTCATGAGCTTTCCCACGAGAATCATTTCATTGTGAAGAAACTTGCCCCTTCTCACAATTCTGTCACAGGCCCTCTCATCCCTGTCACCTTCCCAGAAACACTGAAGAAACAAATGACCCACTACCCCTGACATAGTATGTTGACAACACTTCTCAACCTAGCTGTGATTTAGAAATCACATTCCCCTGCTTTCCTGTCTCTCATAGACCAACTCCAAATAAATAAGAGTATCTTCGGTTCTTTGATAAAGCAACAGAGACATTAAATGAGTCTATACAATCAAACATCTTGTCAGTCACAGAGGTGGCAGAACCCAACACGTCATCTGTCTTGGTTCAATGCTTTGTCCTCAATCTCGGAACTTTCACCAGGCATTTGGTGGTAAAGGGGGTAAAAGTCAAACACAGACCCAGTGCTTTTAGAGTATGGAAAAGAGAAAGGTCCTATTTGATGAAGAAACTTCACCACGACCAATAATAAACATTGACAGGAATCTTAGAGGACCTGTGTGCTGAGAGGAAAGGGGAAAGGTGGGGCAATGGAGGCCATGTGCCTTCTAGTGTAGGACTCCAGGAAGATGTGTGCCCGTGGGAAAAGACAGAGTCAAGCATGGTTCTGTGGCTGGTGTGGGGAGATAATGATGTATGAAGGTATTTGTTTAAGAACAGTAACAGGAAGGCAGAAAACCATCATCAGTACCACTTTCTCATCACTTCTTAAGTGCTAGGCAATGGCTGAACTCTTTGCAGACACTGTTTTTTTAAAAAAAGGATATCCCACAATAATTCTATCAGGGAAGTTTAATAACACCTACTTTATGAAGGTGAAAAATGAATTTCTTAAGAAAGTATTTAACTGGGCGCCTGGGTGGCTCAGTTGGTTAAGCAACTGCCTTCGGCTCAGGTCATGATCCCGGAGACCCGGGATCGAGTCCCACATCGGGCTCCCTGCTCGGCGGGAAGCCTGCTTCTCCCTCTCTCACTCCCCCTGCTTGTGTTCCCTCTCTGCTTGTGTTCCCTCTCTGCCTGTGTTTCTCTCTGTCAAAAAAAAAAAAAATATATATATATATAAAAAAAAAGAAAAAAAAAAAAAGAAAGTATTTAACTGCCAAAGTCTAGAGTGAATAAGTGACAAAGTAAAGATCATAATCCAGTTTTATGCAGCTCTAAATCTCAGGTTATTAACCAATGACCCATGTGGGTCTTAAAGGGAATGTCTCCTTCATGTTACCCAGGGCACCTGCAAGGGCATTGGGTGGTGATATGACTGCACTGATTCATAGGATAGCCCCATTCTTCTCAGCACTGGAAAGCATCCTACAGTTCTTCCTAAGATAGCCATAGGCTCCCTCCACAGCCCAACTCTGCTTCATTCCTGGCAGCACATTGCACAGACCTAGGCTGCTGCTTTTTCCTCGGCAGTGGAGGGCAGCAAAGAAGGCACTGGTGCTAGAGTGATACAGACCCAAGTCTAATCCTGAATTTACAGATCTAGTTTTAGAACACTAGAATGATTCGTGATCTGAGATGTGGCCCCCATCGTCTGTGCATTGCTGAGATCAATTCCTCCCTTGGGAAGATAGCTGTGATTAATTACCTAAGCCAATGCAGAGAACAGTCTCAATGAAAATCGGTTACGTTCTCTGATCCTTCAATGCTCTTACCTGCCACCAGGAGGAAAAGGGCCTCTTCATATTTTTGCAGGGACAGAGCAAAGTCTGGTAGAGAGATAGCTCTTTGTAAATACCTTGTTATAAGAATTTATGAATCACTTTCTTTCTCCTTTTCATTTCTTCGTACTTCTTTTGGAAGTAGGAGAAAAATCCACTATTTCGTTTTTTGTTTTTTTTTTTTCCACTACTTCAGTTCTTAACAAGATTTAATGAGATGGCATTTAAGGACAACGTGAGAAAGCTTGACCTAAACCAGCTGTCTGTGTGTGCCTGGGACAAGGGCCAGTTAAGAAAGCTAGAAGTTTCTACACAACTAAAGATGCTGGAACTTACTCAAACTTTACTGTTTGCACTGAATTAAGATCGATGCCCTCACTGAAAAACACTATTTTATTCTCAGTATTAGACGTTTTCAGTTGTGAAATTGTATTACCATTGTCTTAAATCACAATGAGAATTTTTTTAAAGACATTTTTTTCTTCTGTATGTATCTATGTATGTATAGAGTGAGTGAGCGTGTGGTCCTATATTTAATCATTTTCCTTGGAAGCCATCTGCTCTGCTCACCTAGCTGGACTTGTATCGGGGACATTAAAGAAGAACCGACTCACCAATGCACCGCCTCACTGAGGGCACACTAGCCTGGGGCTGGGACCTTCATGTACAGGACAGGCCATGGGGCATTTCTGCCTCATAGATGCAATGCAATGCAATAGTAGCCCAAAACTGGAAATAATCTATAAAACCATTAACTGGTAAATGAACAGACTGTGGTATATCCACACAATGGCCCATTACCAAACAATAAAATGGAACTTCAAGATAAATCTCAGAAGCATGATACAAAGGGAAAGAAGCTAGCCACCAAGGTAAGTTACTGTATGGTTCCATTTATATGAAATCCTACAAAAAATAAAGCTATGCTATTTGAAAACAGACTAGTAGTAGATGCCAAAGCTCCGGGTTGTGAAAAGGGGATTAAATGCAACAGAACACAAGGAATTTTTGGGGGGTCACGGACACACCCTGTATAAATGATTGTGTTGGCGGTTGCACAACTGTATACATAACGAAACTCATATAACTGTATGCTATAAAACTGATTTTAATAGGGGCACCAGGGTGGCTCAGTCATTAGGCATCCGCTTTTGGCTCAGGTCATGATCCCAGGGTCCTGGGTTCAAACCCCGAACCCCACATCAGGCTCCCTGCTTGGCGGGAAGCCTATTTCTCCCTCTCTCACTCTCCCAGCTTGTGTTCCCTCTCTTGCTCTCTCTCTCTCTCTGCCAAATAAATAAATCTTTACAATGAAAATAAAAATAAAGCTGATTTAATATATTTAATTATAACTCATTAGAGCTGACTAAAAAACAGAACGTAGAAGAAATATATTGAGAAAAATTGAAGGCTTGGCTTTCTGCTCTTCTAAGCATAAATTAGAACTGAGTTGTCTAATATAGTAGCCACTTGAACACTTGAAATGTGGCCAGCCAAAAATGAGATGTCTTAAGTATAAAATACACACCAGATTTCACAAATTTAGTTAAAAAAATAATCTAAAACATATCACTAACAGCTTTTAAACTGATTACACATCCTAATACATTATTGAAGCACTGAGTTAAATAAAATATATTCCAATCAATTTCTCGTTTCTTCTTTTTAATGAGGCCACCGGGAAACTTAAAATGGTAAATGTGGTCCCATTATATTTCCGTATTTCTCTTCCATCTAATGTAGTACTATAGATATTTAAGACAGAGAAGATTTTTGAACAGAAAAGATGCTATAAGAGTTAATGTGTCTGGTTACAGGCTATAAAGTTCAGGCTGCAGAAAGGAAGAGATTGTGGAGGGGAGCACACAGTCAGCATGTCTGAGTAGCTACTGCCCACAGCCCAGCAGGCCCTTGACTACCCTGGGCACCAAGGCACAGCCCAGAGGAGACAAGGCGGGTCAAATTCAGTTTCCCAAGAAGGCCTGTCTCAAGGGCAGTGTGGTTGGACTGAGAGATGACAACCTGATTGTGGGAGGAGTGCAGATCCCGGAGGCTGAGATGCCAGAGCCCTAAGGATCAAATCTGCAAATGAAAGAGCCCAAATTCATGACCAGGTGGAAACTATTAAATCAGAAGCAGAAGGCTGAAAACAACGTCAGGATGCACTGCATCCTTGGAGCTCTTTATGCAGGATCTCAGCCTCAGCCTGGCCAATTCCGTTTCTGCAAGTCAATAAAGATCTCTAGGTGACACCTACGCACAGCAAGGTTTCAGAAGTCCGGTCTTACATAAAGCATTTCCTTCCCAGGCAGATGCAATTTGTGGGGCAAAACAGCTAGAAGGGGGTGGGGGTGGGGAAGAAAAGTCGGAGGATGGGCTCATAGTTAGATAGGAAGCGTCCACTAGAATGGAAACTTAAAATTCAGTATCAAATGGCTTCAGAATAAAAGTCAGTGACTGGGCAAGGAATATTACAGGTTAGCCCAGGCTAGGGGCTCAGAATGAGTTAGAAGTAAGATGGGTAGGGCTGCCCTCCAGTTTGGAGCTCTACTGAAATGTGGTAAAAAAAAAAAAAAAAAAAAAAAAAAAAAAAAACTAAACAGGTAGAAGCTGCATTCATAAGAAAGTTTGGTTTCTTGTGCTTAGGGAAGTAAGCAATTTTTTTTAACCTTTGTGCAGGGCTATATTATCTGGGAAAGATTATCTAACAGGTGGCACTGGATAAATATTGGAATCAGAACATAATCAGCCTCAAATTCTTTTTAAAATTTACTTCAAAAGAAACTCTATTCCATGCATTTCAGAAACGGATAATTTAATAACTTTGAAAATTCTTAAAATATTGTCCTGCACAAGTTGTCTTCTCCCTGAGTTTTACATAATCCATTAACTGAGGTTATTTTAATGGATAGTTCACAAAATTCTTACTTTTTCCCCTGCATTTGTGATATTCCACTTGTAATTCCAAATTTTTAAAACTTTTGTTATATTTTCGTTTGTTTAGATGTCAGTCATATTCTTCTTTATCATAGTACATTTTAACATATTTTATTTCCCACTCTATTCTGGCAAAAATTGCTCTGACTGCAGTTTTTTAAAAGCGCAGCGTTGACTTTGTCAAGAATAATAACTTAATTTACAATTTGTCAGGCAACGCGCCTGTGTGTTTAAACCTCTCCCTCACTTAATTCTCACCAAAACTCCAAGGTATAAATATTACTCGGTCCATTTTACAGATGGGATTAAAGATGGAAGCCCAAAGAGGTTAGAATCAGAGGTAGAATTTAGACACAGGAGGTTCTTCAGCCCCATTTCTGCATCGATTTATTAACTTAACGCTGTCCTTAATCTCACGGGGCTCATTCACCGAGCAGTGAGGGTGAAAAAGAAAAATAAAATGATCTAAATCATGAGCTCGGAAAGGGACGGGACCGTATCTTTTACTGCCCTCTCACCTCGGCCGGAGAGATAGTTAGTGGCCCATCACAGAAGGGCAGACGTCTCCCTGTGACGGGCATACGGACGGAAGGAGAAGCCCCAGAGGATCCAGATATGAGCAGCCCCAGGTGGTCAAGAGTTTCCCAGTAGTTTGGGGTAGACTGTGGGGACCGGGGGCCCGCGGGCCTGCTCCCTTCCCAGAAAGGTCCGGCTCTGGAACAGACCCGCAGGTCGGACAAGGGCGGAAGCCTCATCCCCCAGCTCCCCGGGGAGAGGTCAGGGCCTCCCGGGTGGAGGATAAGCGGTGTCACTTCCTGGGGCAGAGGCAGAGATGGGGGAGGGGATGCTGACCTCGGAATCCACGCCAGTCCCACGGTTTGCACTCATTCCCGAACTCAAAACTTTCAGGGCTGACTCCCCTACCCCTTGCACAGCCCACCCCCGGGCCCCGAGCCAGGAGGAGCCTGACCTGCCGAGCTCCCTTGCCAAAGCTGAATCAACTCACACCCGCAGAGGTCTCCCTCACTCCTGGCCACCCGCGAACCCCGCAACCCCGCCTGCGGGGCGGGTGGAACTCCGAGTAGCACGCGGACGGCGGTGGCTGGCCAGAGAACGCAGTGGCTCACTAACCTGGACTCTGGGCCTGGATCGGAGCCGAGGCCACACAGCCGCACCCGCCGCCACCCCAGCCGACAGACTCCGGGCCCAGAGGCGGGGCGAGGGAGGGCGAGGGCTGCTGATAGGGCCCGCCTGGCCTGCGCGGCGCGGGCCCCGCACTCCAGGGGTGTGGTCGCGGGGGCCCCACCTGCCAGCGAGCGAGCTGTTCCGCTTACCTGTGCGCCGCACGATCCGGGGGCCTTGGAAAACACCTGAATGCCAGAGATGGCGCTTGCTAAGGTCTTCCCTTCGGTTTCGGATTCCGTGTCGGTGTTGAGGAACACTGATAATACACCCGAGTAAAATGTCTGAAAATAGGCAAAGAAACGAAATAGACATTCCTCCAAAGAAGACATGGGGCTAAGCATCTTTTCATACACTTTACTACTATTGCATATCTTCTTTGGAGGAATGTCTATTTCGTTCCTTTGCCTATTTTTTAAAATGGGTTATTTGTCATTTTATTATTAACAGTTCTTTATATATTCTAGATACAAGTCCTTTATGAATTCTATGATTTGTAATATTTTCTCGCTAGGGGTTGTCTTTTCATTTTCTTGACTGCATTCTTTAGAACAAGTTTTGAATTTTGTTGGAAGTCATTCTTTTTTGTCAGCTAGACTTTTGTTGTCATATCTGTGAAGGCTTTACCTAATCCAAGGTTATCAAGATTTACTCCTATATATTTTTTAAAGTTTTATGATTTAGCTCTTATACTTAGGTTTATTATCTATCTTCAGTTCATTTTTATTGTGTGAAATAGAAGTCCAATTTTATTCTTTTGCACGTGAATATCCAGTTGTCCCAGGACCATATTCTCCCCCCAGTGGGTTATCTTAATACAGCCGTCAAGCCACTAAAGAGTCTTAATCAGGTGTATGTGTGTGTGATGGTAGAGGCAGATGGGGAGTGACATGTTCGGAAGTTGTAAATGTCACAGAAGAGGTCACCTGGCAGCAGTGAACAGGGTACGGAGGTCTGCAAGTAACAAAATGCTTCAGTCCAGGGAGAGTAAATTTCTAGCTCTTGCTTTAGTACAGAGGGAAGTATGGTTAACTAGATGCTCTTGAGTTCAGATAAAAGAGAATGGATCTGTGAAACAAATTGTTTTCTTTCCATGCAAACTGGTGATAGTGTGTACGTGAGGATTAAGGATAGGTAACTCTAGATATACATCCAGTTTTCTTACTTTCACATCTGAATGAGGACATGAAGAAGAGGTGAATTAAGAGGTGAATGCAAGGAAAAAGAAAAATACAAAGTGATATTCAAAGGAGCACATCGAAGGAACATCTTTCCAGGGAAAGCACCTTGGGGAAACAGAGCAAAGGGCCAAGGAGAAAGCTCAAGGAAGCCTCAATATTAAAGAAGGGCTGGGGTATGTATTGGGGGGGCAAAATAGGTAAAGGGAATTAAGAGTTACACCCTTTCAGTTACAAAATAAATGTCACAGAATGAAAAAAGTATAGCATGGAGAATATAGTGTGTGTACATACACACACACATACATAAAATATATGTAATAACTTTCTATGGTGGCAGGTGGTGACTGTACTTATCATAGTGAGCACTGAGTAATCTATAGAATTGTCAAATCACTATGTTGTATGTCTCAAACTAATATGACACTGTATATCAACTATACTTACATAATATATTTTTTTAAAGATTTTATTTATTTATTTGACAGAGAGAAACACAGCCAGAGATGGAACACAAGCAGGGGGAGTGAGAGAGGGAGAAGCAGGCTTCCCACCGAGCAGGGAGCCCAATGTTGGGCTTGATCCCGGGTCTCCAGGATCATGACCTGAGCCAACTGCTCAACCAACTGAGCCACCCAGGAGCCCCCATAATATATTTATTTTTTAAGGAGAAGTCTGATGTCTAGGTCTGGAAAGAATACAAAGAAAGGACGGTATCAGAAATTAACTCAAAACTCTTTTCGCCAAAATCTTTTTTTTTTTTTTTTTAAGATTTTATTTATTCATTTGACAGAGAGATAGAGAGAGAGCACAATCAGGGTGAGTGGCAGGTAGAGGGAGAGGCAGAAGTAGACTTCCGGCTGAGTGTGGCTGAGGGGATGGAGCTGAGAGACCCTGACATGAGGCTCAATTGCAGGACCCTGAGATCATGACCTGAGCCAAGGCAGTGGCTTAACCGACTGAGCCACCCAGGCGCCCCATCATCAAAATATTTTTTCAAAGTGAGGATCAATAAATCAAATAGTGGATAATTGATTCCATTCATTAAAATTTGCATTTCTTCTTTTTTTTTAAATTTGCATTTCTTTTCTGACCTGTATTTCTCTCCAAAGGGACTAGTTTCTCCAAAATTCCAGGTCAAACCCCACACTGCTTTGCTCTTTTTAAAATGTCTTTTTAGGGGTGTCTGGGTGGCTCAGGTCATTATCCCCAGAGACCCAGGATCAAGCCCCACATTGCGTCTCCCTCTCTCACTCCCCCTGCTGGTGTTCCCTCTCTGGTTGTGTTTCTCTCTGTCAAATAAATAAAATCTTAAAATAAATAAAATAAAATAAAATGTCTTTTTATCTTTCAAATCACTTTGAGTTTTCTTAACAAGTTTTTCTTGATCTCTCTTATTTCCTGGACTTCCATTCCCCACAGTGTTGAAACCCTACTTCATGCAAACCCAATCCACCCACCCTCACCCTTCACAGGCCTTTAACAATTCTGTTTTCACCCCTGAAATCCAGCTTATCACAGAAAAGGTAGTGAAAGATGGAAATCTGCTTTAGAAAGAAACCCTAAGAAACTCAACTTATATTTGTTTGCCTAAAATTAATTGGCATGTTGGGTACTAAGTAGGTGTTGTCCTGTAATGTATCAGCTGGTTTACTTTCCATTCAATAAATATCTTCTATTTTTTTTAAGATCTTATTTATTTGAAAGAGAGAGAATAAGTATGGTGAGGGGCAGAGGAAGAAGCAGGCTTCCCGCTGAGCGGGGATCTGGATGCAGGATTCTATCCCAGGACCTTGGGCTCATGATTGATTTTATTATCTTATAGGCAATGGAAAGTGTAACTCTTTGTATTTTGGATAGATCTTTTGGGTGTCCAGGAAAGGTGGCAGCTAGAGGCACGCAATGCTGAAACCAGGGAGACCGACTTACCAATGATTAAAACAGTCCCAATGAAACTAGGTTAAGGCAACAGAGTGATGATATGAAGTAACTTATGAAGCAAGCTGCTGAGGCGTCAAAATCAGGCTCTGGGACAATAATGTGTCGGACGGCGGAGGAAGGAGAGTTTAAGACAGATTTTGCATTAAGCTACCGGGAGGAAGGTGAGGCTCTAGAACCTAGAGATCTCATTTTTGCATCTTTCATGTCTCCTGTTGGTTTTTGAGTACAGTCAGCCTGGGTCCTGCTTTTCTGACCTTAGTACTGAGTCTTTCTAGAAGGGGTGTGTTCTGTGATTTCTGGATTAACCTGTCTTTCTTTTCTCTCATAGGAGGTGGAAAGAGTCCTGGAAAGGAATAAAGGAGTATATAGAGGGGGTTTGGATGGAGACTGTTAATCACTTTGTCTTACCAAGTATGGTATGAGCCTTTACAAGAATCTTTGGGCAAAGAAGGTGGGATATTGAACCTCTAGCAGATATGGGTCACTGACCTGGGTATTAAAGAGTCATGATCAGCAGGAATGGACAGATGTTTATAGTAAGAGATCTTAGCAAGGTCTAAAAGTCAGTGGGGAATGTAGAGTATGGGAGTTTCAGGATCAGTAATTCTCTCAGATTCCTGTGTCCTTACATTAGCATCTGTTCATTTATAAATGGCAAACAAAGGTCCTATATCCATACCACAGCAGATTGCTCAGCTGTCTAAAGGAATGAGGTACCAATACAGGCAACAACATGGGTAAACCCTGAAAACTGTAGAAACCAGTCAGAAAAGAGCTCTCTGCTCAGCAGGGAGCCTGCTTCTTCCTCTCTCTCTGCCTGCCTCTCTGCCTACTCATGATCTCTCTCTCTCTCTTTCTCTCTCTCTCTGTTAAATAAATAAATCTTAAAAAAAAAAAAAGAAAAAAGAAAAAAAGGAAGTGTTGGCTGCTGGCGTCTCAGTCTCTCTTATCTGAAGACCCAATCCCTTTATTCAGGGCTTCAGGGCTTCAGGGCTGCTGCTTCTCTTCCATTTAGCTTTTGTATCTGGATCTGCTGGACAATGGCCTTTACACAGCTACTTCATGGCCTGCAATCAGCTTTGCTGTGCTCTTTCTCCAAGCTTGTGTCACAATTTAAAACTCGCAAAATCCCCTACATTTCTCCTAAGCCCACTGCTGAAGTCTCCCAGGGGAGGTGAAACTCTGTAGGGAGGGTGAAGGACACCTGGTTTCACTCACCTATAGCTGAGATGCAGAGTGGGACAGAGAGCACAGAAAACTTCTGGGGGTAGGGGAGGGGTGCAAGAGGAAAGAATGGGGTGGGACTGGAGGAGCCCAAAAGCCTGCAAAAGGGAGGTATTCGAAGTGCATCCAGGTACTTTCAGTGTGTGGTTTTGTCTGGAATGCTGCAACACCAATGGGAAAATTGAAAGAGGAAGAAATGCCTGCCCCGAACAAGGAAGAACTGTTAATAGGATCTTGAAGAACAGCAAAAACAAAGGGCTTGGATCTGACCAGAGGCCAGTAGATGATGATATTGAGGTCTTGGCTTCAGGGATGCTTATTGTTCCTCCACTATTTAAAACAAAGAAAAACATGCCCACAACCCACATGTTCAAAATAATTAACTAGGAGAGTCGAATTGAAGCCTAACAGTATACTGTTAAGTATTGATTAATTTTGGTTTTACAGCTTACCCTTCCTCTATATTATACGGAATATTGTTTTTAAAATTCAAATATTTTGTAAGCCCCTAAGAGGTCCTGGAGTTCAACATTGTGCATTTAAGGCAGAAGGGGCCCTGGGAGAACTGGACGGCCTTGTGGAGAACAGGTGAAGTCCATCTTATCCAAAAGGGGCATGGAGTGTTGGTGATGCCCCAGGAATCAAGAGACTGACCTTCTGTCTCAGAGAAGACCAGCCCTTCCCCAGCCTCCACATCTCCATAGGCTGGAGCAGACAACAGTGAGTTCTCCTGGACTGACCCATCACACCTCCTTGCTCAGGATACTTACCACCACTCACTGCATTGAAAAATATCACTTTGTATTTTATCCCTGTATGTCACATGAAAGAAGCTCATGATTCAGGGTCATTGTGTAGACTTTCATTGCCATAAGGCCCTGGATATCCCTAGTTTTGATTCTATATTCCACTCCTTTCCAACTTTAAAAATTCTCTACTGGACATTCCAAGACTCATAGTCATCTATAAGTAAAATTCTGGGTATTTTCAAATTCTTAGAATACTACCTTTGCATTCCTGGTCTTGCTCCTGGTTCTTTGTCTTTGTCTGTGTGTCTCTCTCTATAACTCTCTTATCATTATTCTTGATAATTCAATTCAGAGCTGATCCTTGCTTATACTGACCTTCATTCTGTTCACTACCCTTCCTAAAATAAGCTTATCTTTCATCCTTTCTCAGTCTCTCCTTCCCATGGTCATGGTGGGGGGCAGAGAGCAGAAGGAGAGGGAGAGGGAATCTTAAGCAGACTCCCAGTTGAACGCAGAGCCTGACACAAAACCTTGAATTCATGACCCTAGCCAAAATCAAGAGAGGGACACTTAACTGATTGAGCCCCCAGGCGCCCCAATAGTGACAAATTTGATAGCAACAAAAAGTCTATTAAAACACCACTTATTTTGCTATGTCAGGCTAATCCCTTTAATAATCAAAACAACTCTGAGGTGGGTATTACTACATTTCTTAGAGAAGGAAAGGAAGTTTAAAGAGGTTTGATACATTGCCTAGTGACAAATGGCTAGTAGGTACTGAATATGATGACTTTCTCTAAGCCAAGTCTACGTGGCTTTGAAGTCTTTATGGAGCTTGGGGAATGAACCACTCCTGGTAAGTGCTGGGGCCCAGGATGCAGACTCTATTTAAAGGTTTTCAACTACTTTAGTATTATAAATATTTTGCAGTGATTACCAACTTTGTGCATATATTGTTTTGTACCTGTGACGATATGTCTAAAAAGCAGTTTCCTGTGTGGTTGCTGGATCAAAGGATAAATGCATGAGAATGTTGTCAAGATATTTCCAAATTCCACAAATTTCTGTCATATGTTATATTCATGAGTAATGTATGAGAGAGCTTGTTTTCTTAAATCTTTGCCAATACTGTGTTAATCCTTTTAATTTGTGCCAACCTGACGGGTGAGGAATTGTGTTTTGGTATAGCCTTAACATTGTCTTTTGTTAATAGTAAAGCATATTCCAATTGACTTTGTCCTTTTTCATTAGACTCTTGATTTTTTCCCCTACATTTTATGGCCTCCTTATATATTCAGAAAAATTAACCATTCATCTGTAATATAATTTGAAAATATTTCTTCCCACTTTGACATTGACTTTTGATTTTGTTTATGGTATTTTAGTTTGGGGATTTTTTGGGGGGGGTGGGCTTTAGTTTTGGTTGTTTTGCCATGGAAAAAAGGGAAGTTTTTATTATTGGAAGATCATAGGGATGTCTCTGTGGAAGAAACATAAGCAGAAAATTGAATGAAAGGAGACAGTGAGTCACATAAAGATATAAGAAGATGGTGTTTCAGGCATCAGATCAACAGGTACCAGGACCTGGGGAGGAGATGAACTTGGTGTGTCTGTAAGACAGCACTCGGTCTATGTATTCTGTAGTAGGTATACTTAAAGCAATGTCTACAGCAATTTCTAAACACAGTTAATTTTTATATTTAAAAATTTTATTTGCTTGAATTCAGTTACTATAAATACTAAATTAATTCTTTTTTAATCTTGTTTTCTCTTTCCTATTCCTCTATTTAGAAATAAAATTCATGTATGATTCTGCTTGGGTCTCAGGACTAATTTTTTTTTAATTAAATTAATTAACATATATTATTAGTTTCAGTGGTAGAGGTTGGTAATTCATCAGTCTTATATAACACCCAGTGCTCATTACATCATGTGTCCTTAATGTCCATCACCCAGTTATCCCATCCCACAGTCTCCTCCCCTCCAGCAACCCTCAGTTTGTTTCCTATGACTAAGAGTCTCTTATGGTTTTTCTCAGGACATTTTTTTATTAATTATGAGATAATTAGCTGTTAATTGAGTTGGATGAGCTATTAATTAATAATACTTAAAACAATATAAATAAAGCTATGTTTGTAAAGCATTTATTATATACCAAGCACTGATATAAACTACATGATACATATTTTTATATATTACATGTACTATATATAATATAATAGGAATATATATATAATACATATTCTTATACACATGTTAAGGAGAAAATACAAGCGGATGATGAGAAAAGTCTTATTTGGATGGTAGATTCAGATAAGTTATCACATTTTCCCTAATCAGTTTTTCTTAAGACAGTGGGTTAAGAAAGGTATTGAGGAACAGGGGGAAGAAAGTGGGGTGGGTATTACTGTAGATTTTTTTAAACTTTATTTATTTATTTATTTGACAGAGAGAGAGAGATCACAAGTAGGCAGAGAGGCAGGCAGAGACAGCAGAGGAAACAGGCTCCCTGCTGAGCAGAGAGCCCCACGTGGGCCTTGATCCCAGGACCCTGAGATCATGACCTGAGCTGAAGGTAGAAGCTTTAACCCACTGAGCCACCCAGGCGCCCTTTTTTTTCCTTTTTTTTTTTTTTTTACTGTAGATTTTCTAAAAAAGAAATGAAAGATGCCTTTGAGTAGTGCCTATATTTAAATAAATTGGGACATAGATGATAATAGCCCAGGGATACCTAGAAGATGTAGAGATGTAGGCTGAATACAGAACAGCTGACAGATACAGAAAGGGATTAAGTTGAGGTCAAGGTGAGAACATTTATTTAGATTCCTGGGAAAGATGGGAAAACATCTGTTTAGCCCCTTCCCAAATCTGCTTGGTCCTGACTCCATAGATAATGGGATTGAGCATAGGTGGGATGACCACATAGAGGTTGGCCAGGAGGATATGGACATAGCGTGGGATGCGTCTCCCACCAAACCTGTAGGCAAAGACAGAGAAGAGAGCAGGGATGTAGAAGAGTAGGATGACACAGACATGGGAGCCACACGTGCTCAGGGCCTTGGACCGGGCATTTTGAGAAGGGAGGCGGAAGACAGCTCGGAGAATGTGAATGTAGGAAACAGTGATAAGGATGATGTCCAGGCCTGTGGAGAGTAGAGCAGCTGCCAGCCCATACCAGACATTGATGGAGATGTCAGAACAGGACAGGTGGGCGATGCCCATGTGCTCACAGAAAGTGTGTGCAATGACATTGCTCCGACAGTAGTGCAGGCGCTTGAGAAGAAAGATGGATGGAAACATGATGATGAAGCTGCGGGTCAGGGAGGCAGCGACAATCTTCCCGATGACCGTGCTTGTGAGGACTGCGGCATATCGCAGCGGGGAGCAGATGGCTACAAAGCGGTCAAAGGCCATGGCCAGCAGGACAGCAGAGTCAGCCACGAAGAGGAAGTGGATGAAGAACATCTGGGTGAGGCAGCCATTGAAGGAAATGTGGCTAGAACCCAGCCAGAAGTTGGCCAGTGCTTTGGGCATTGTGGAAGTGGACAGTAAGATATCAGCACTGGCCAACAGGGACAGGAATATGTACATGGGCTCATGCAGGCCTGGCTGGGAGAGGATGACAGAAATTAAAGTGCTGTTGCCTGCCAGGGCGACTACATACATGGTGCAGAAGGGGATGGAGAGCCAGACGTGCAGGTGCTCCAGCCCTGGGATGCCGGTGAGGACACAGCCTGCCGTGCGAGTGTCAGAGTCGTTCACAGCCACTGTGCCACTGGCCGATGAAGGGGCCATGAGTTTCTTCACCTGTACGAGAGGAGAAACACATAGCTTCAGACTTCATATATACGAGCAGAGGGCACAGAGAAGTTTGCAAACAACCGCAATGACCTCTCACACTTACAGGTCCTACAACCACTCTGGGCTCTGCACAGGCATATTCTCTCTAGATTGACCCATGAGCTCTGCACAAAGTGCACGGTTATAGACCCTGCCCACTTATTCAGAGGCTTTCGCTATCATTCTAGGACTTCCACAGGACTCGAAAACATTGCCAGTCCCAGTACAGTGCTACAGGTTCTGAAAAGAACGGGAACATCTAGAACACCCAAAACAACTCTGTGATCTCTATAGCTATGCGAACTGTAATGAGCTCGGCGAAAGCCCCAGGCACTGCGCAGAAGGGCTACCATCCCATCCCAAGAAGCGACTGTCTCTGCTTGGCAGACCATGTGGAAGAGTAGGACCAGGGGCAGCGGGCACTGCAGATACTACATCTCTTTTCCTCCCATCACAGAAGCTCTGACCAAGTACGGAGGCAGTGAAGGCAGCTGCGGCATTTAGAAAGAGCACTGGACATTATGGGGCGGGGGAGACCTGGGTCTGCAGGTCACATAGTTACTTTTGTGTGTGTGTTCTTAAACTATTTTTAAAACTAGCTGTATAAACACACACATACATGTATCCTTGCATATGTGTGTGAGTATATGTGCATGTCTAAAAGAGTAAATTCCCCATCTAGTCTCTGAATCCCCTTTCTTTCCTACCTCCTCAGGGACTTTGTTCCCTCAATTATGTCTCTCTTCTATATCTTCAATTTCTCCTAATTGCTTGGAACTTCTTTCTTGGATATTTTGCATTTATAAACATTCACATCTTTAGAACCTTGAAAATAAACAGAATAACGACAGCTCTTATAAAAATATCTTATTTTACTAACCTGTTCCACTACTTACTGTTCTTTCTTCTTTCCTTCAAAGTCAGTCCTTCCATAAACACCTCTTTAGGTTTTGACTTCTTTTTTTTGTTTTTTAAAGATTTTATTTATTTATTTATTTATTTATTTATTTATTTATCTATTTATTTGTCAGAGAGAGAGATCACAAGGAGGCAGAGAGGCAGACAGAGAGAGAGGAGGAAGCAGACTCCCTGCCAAGCAGAGAGCCCAATGCCGGCCTCCATCTCAGGACCCTGGGATCATGACCTGAGCCAAAGGCTGAGGCTTTAACCCACTGAGCCACCCAGGCACCCAGGTTTTGATTTCTTTATCCTCCATTGGTTCTTCTCTTATCTCCTGGCCTTGTTTTCCCGTCCTCAGCAAGCCATCACTCCTTACTCTGCCCCAGCAGGACGGTTGAGTGTTGGTATTTTCTCTGGTCTGTCTGCAACCTCTCCTCACCGCCCGCTCACCCGGACTGATCTGGTCCACAGCCTGGGCTGCATTTTGTGCGCATGTGCTAGTACCGCCCAAATCCGTATTTGTTGTCTACCTGGTTTTCCAGGCTTCAGAGCCACTTATCTGAACACTCCCTGCCCCGCCCCCCACTTAATCTGTAGTTCTTCCAGTCTCTAAACAAGACTCCATACATATACTATGTTTCCTAAAGATAATCCTGAGCACAGTACTCGCTTGATTACAGGTAATAATTTTCCTCTGCCTGGAAGATTCATGCAAATATGTTTCCCTGTTCCTCCGCTAAAACTGGATCAAATGCTGGTCTCTGAGCCTGTTCTTTCTCTGTGGTCTTTTATACATTCTGCTTCTTCTGCCTCCACCCTCACTTTTATCTACCCAGCTCCCCTACAAGCACCCGTCTCTCTCTCTAGTACTTACCACACTGAAATCTTTTTCAGCCTCAATATAGTGTGAGCTCCTTAAGGGTCAGGGCTTCTGACCACACAAGAATTGATGTGTGGTGAACGTTAAGAAAGATGAGAGAATAGGTAAGTCTCCACCGACACAGCCACATGAGTTGTCACAGTCAGTGGCACACACTCATGCCATCACAGACCCTCTGTTTTCACAGCCTCTTCTGGTCTGCAGCCCGTGCCGCTTGGGGCATCTGTCACTCACCATGGGCATTGTCCACTATGTGCTCCCACCTTCCTGGGTCCCAAAGGCCCGAGTCAACTCTTCTTCTCTGCTTCTGTTCTCTTATGTAATCAGCCTCCAAGGCAGCTTTTGTTCATGGTAGCTTCCTACTGCTAGTGTTTTCGCTCCAGCTGAGGCACCCTTGACGTTCCTGCACCCCCAAACTAGGAAGTATCCCTAAGAGATCCACTCACAGCTTTCTCTCTGGCAGCCCCTGTTTTCACATCTTCCACTCCTTTAAGCCCAATTCTATTGCCCTCTAAGTCTTGCTTTTTTCAGCTATGGGGAAATTATCAGGAAAAATGCTCCTTCTATTTCCTATTTCCACCTGTTTTTGAGCCCTTTACCTGACAGTCCCATCCAGGAATGGCCCCCCAACTGCAGTAGACTAACATTTTCCATTATCCCCATTGTGTCTTAATGTCAGAGGATAGTGCTTGTGTGCCATTTATGATTCCACCATCCTCCTTACAAGCCAAGGATCACCGGCTCATGAATCCTCACCTGTATAAAAAAGACCCTTTATAAAAAGTGACCTTACAAACTGCTCTTTCCCCATCGCATGCTGCAGGAGAAAACAATTCACTCTGGTGACTTAGTCCACTCTTCTTCCTCACCCTTCACCTTTCCTTGAAGGTTGCTAAGAGCTTCTACTTTTCTTATACCCATTACCCATTCATTTTCCCATGTTAATAACCTCCTCTCCATCCTAAAAATATATAACCCAGACTTACCTCCCTGAGGCCATTTTCTTCTCAAATTCAATTTTTTGATTCAACATTTCTTGCACAGGTCAACCTTCCTCAATATATAGAATTGACTCTAGGGCTTTGCTTCATATGGTTTTTGTTTCCTCTTCTCCTTTGGGGGTATGGATTCTCTTCCCTTTGTGTGTCCTTTTCTCTCTTAGTTTCAAATCTCTCCCTTGCCACTTGGGCCAATATATTTCTGTTCAATCTCTAAGGCACACAAGGAGATGCCCTGGCATAAAGCCAGAGAAGAGAAATTTATTGATAGACACTCCAAGAACCAAAGGGATGTGGTGCAGTGGTGGTCAGCCCCAACTCAGAGTCTTTTACTTAGTCTGAGAGTTTTCACTGAACCTGTTTTTGCATCTCCTGTCCCAATACTAGTTCTTTCCATGCCTTCAATCTCACTCTCTCTCCTCTCTTCCTCTCATTCTTTTGTCCTTTCTAAAGCATTTTCCTCTTGGGCTTTTTTCATTCACTATCTGCCTAGTTCTTCTTCAAATCTTTGTTCTTTTTTCCCTTAATGCTCTCTCTTCACCCCTTCATTGACCCTAAAAAATCTATAGCATTCGAATATCATCCTGAAGGAAAGGATATATAGGGGCTATTGTCCCTGACTTACTTAAAAATTCTACAAGTCCAGATCAGTCCCTTTGATAAACATTTCAGGTCTACAGGTAAGGGAATCATGTCATCTTACCATGAGCAGCTACCCATAATTAAACAGTGGGTGTAAAGTGCTATCCGAATCCAGAGACTAGAAGAATAATTCTGCCTGGTAAAGTTAGGGGTGGCTTCAGAGAATGTCAAATTGCACTTGGGACTGAATTTATGTCCTGTGCACAGATTTATGTGTACATGTGTGTTTATGATTTTATCCTGAATGACAAATGAGATATTGAATGTGAAAGAACTTTATAAGTTTCCATCGATTTAAGTGCCTATTTTTGCACTAGTACCACACTTGATTACTGTTCCTTTATAAGTTTTAAAATTAGAAATTATGAGTCCTCCTATTTTACTCTTCTTTTTTAGAATTGATTTGACTATTTTGGATCCCTGTGACTCCATATGGATTTTAGAATCAGTTTGTTAATTTCTACAAAGAAGTCGGCTGTGACTCTGATAGGGATTGAGTTGATTCTGCAGATCAGTTTAGGAATTATTGCCATCTTCACAATATTGAGTTTTCCAATCCATGAACATGGTGTATTTTCCCATTTATCATGCACAGCACATCTCCTTTAATTTTTTCAATACTTTCTAGTTTTCAGAGTATACAACTTATACTGCTTAAATTTATTTCTAAGTATTTTATTCTTTGTGAGACTCTTAAGAATCGAATCATTTTACTAATTTGTTATGAGATTATTCATTACAAATGAATAGAAATATAAGTCATTTTTGTATCTTGACCTTAAATATTATGTATTGATCTGCAACCTTGCTGAACTCATTTATAGTTCTAATAGTTTCTAATTTTTATTTTTAGTGGATTCCTTAGGATTTTCTATATCAAGATCATGTCAGCTACAGATTGAGATAGTTTAACTTAGTCTCTTCCAATCTAGATGCCTTTTATTTTTTATTCTTGCCTATTTTCCTTGGCTAGAACCTCCAGCACACAGTTGACTAAAAGTGGCAAGAGCAGATATCCTGTCTTCTTGATCTTAGAGAAACATCACCCATATTTTGCTGAGGGGCTCTGTGTACATTTTAGAGCACATAGTCACTACTCAGCCATGCAGTTCACAACCCTGCCTTAGCCTTCATGTCCTGCTTTTGCAGAGCCCGAAGGTCAGCAAGAAGCGAAAACTTAGGGCATTGGTAGGTCTTTCCAGAGCATGCTCACAGCCCTCACACGTCTCTGAGCTTCTAGATTCACATGGATACACCAGACTTTTTCAAAGCTTCTACAGATATCTCATTCTACAGCTTTATCTTTTCAATTGTTTTGGTTAGTTTATTGTTTATTACAATGGTCTGTTGCCTCAGGCAGCCACTACTAAAAAAAACACTTGCCAGCTTTGTTTTCCATAAATGTCTCCTTCACCAGAAAGCTTTTAATACTGGACAAGCTTTGATCAGCTGTGTACGTCAGGTCTTCCAGGGAACTACCAGACAGGTCAGATAATGAAAATTCTTTGGGAATGAGGGTTTGAAAAAGCCCCATTTTTATTTTGGTTCTTCCAGTGGCCACCATACTTCCCTAGCTGTTATTTTTAAGACTCTACATAGCTGGAGAGAGGAGAACGGTTTTCAGACAACCTGAAACTCCACAAAGCTCTTTGATCTGAATTCTATCGAGCCATTTTTCTTGAATAAATGCTCTTCAAGTGGCTTCAAGCCTTTGGTTAACTTCCAGAATTATGAATAAGTTGACTCTAATTATTTTTCTAGTCTTTTCCATAACTTTTACAAAAAACAAACTGTTGAAGGTCTTTATGTATATATGTATAGACAGACCATGTAAGAAGATATTATAATTTTCCAGATGAGAGAGATTGACAGAGAATTAGAGGATTTGAAAATAAATTTTGAATACACTTTGATAGCAGAGCTAATAGGATTTAATGATGATCACACAAGTGATACAAGAGAAAGAATCAAGAATGATTCCAAAGTCTCAGAAACTGGAAGGATGGAGTTGCTATTTATAGTGATAAAGATGGTTTAAGGAGGAGGAAGTGTCTGATTTGGGACATGTTCCACTTGAAATGCCTATCCAGCCTTAGGTAGATGTGCTGAGAAAGCAGTTGAATCTATGAATCTGGAATATAAATTTAGGAGTCATGAATGAATAAATGGTGCTTAAAATACACACACATACACAAGCACACACATTTTGTGGAATGAAGACTAGAGCAAGAAGAGCTGAAGATGGAGTACAGGAGTAATAAAAGATTCAGAAAAAGGAAAGACAGAGGACCTCAAAAGGGAGAAAAAAGCATCAGCCAATGAAGTAGAAGAAGGGACAGGAGAAAACCTAAAAATCGAGATATGAATAGAAAAAAAAGTTAGAGTAGGTGGAAGCGTTCATAGTTTTCAAATGCTGCTTATGTGTTGAGTAGGTAGACAGCTGAGAACTTTCCATAAGACTGGGCATTATGGAGGTCACTGAGTACCAGAAAAAGGGCAATTTCAGTGGGTGATAGAGACTGGAGAGTGTTCATGAGTGAATGGGAGGAGAGAAACAGAAACTATAATGAGGGGAGCATTTTTTCTTGTATTCTTTGTTCTAATCAACATACCCATATTAACACATTATTATTAATGAAGGTAAAGTGATATCAACAAAAGTTCATTTTGGATATAATTTATATCAGAAAGATTTACTTCTGTTTACAGTATATTTGCAGTAGAAATACCAGTATGTAACTAAGATTATCTGTACAGAAAAAAAGACAATGATATAATGATAGGTGATATATACATACATATATATTCTTTATTATATACAGGAGCTAGTAATAATAGTTAAACACCTTTTGAGCATTTACTATATGTTTTGTAGGTTTAGAAAATAGAGCTATAACGCAACACTACTTAAAGTGACATAGCATTCTAGAATGGTATGTATCTTTTTTATTTTCAACAAATCATTTGATAATTAAATTTATTTCTTCCAGGGGTGCCTGGGTGGCTCAGTTGGTTAAGTGACTGCCTTCCACTCAGGTCATGATCCCGGAGACCAGGGATCGAGCCCCACATCAGGCTTTCTGCTCGGCGGGAGGCCTATTTCTCCCCCTCTCAGTCCCTCTGCTTGTGTTCCGTCTCTCGCTGTGTTTATCTCTGTCAAATAAATAAATAAAATCTTTTAAAAAATTTATTTCTTCCAAAGAATCAATCTTGACAGCTTAATAAAGAGGAAGCTGATAGTAAATATAGTTTCTATTTCCGTGAGTCATTTTTTGCTTAGGGATATTTTGTTTACCTGGTTTTATTCTCAGAATATGATATATTTATTCTATATTCCCAAATGTCTATGTTAAGAACTGTGAGGGGTCTGAAGTTTTCCTCTCCTTGCAAGCTAACAAGTTATCTTGCCACAGTTTCATGGTGGGTGGTAGAAGACAGAGAAATCCTTGATCAGAGACAAAGGACAATTGAATACAAGCAGCCTTAACAGATTTCTCTAGTTTTGTTTGTTTGTTTTTAAGATTTTATTTATTTATTTGACAGAGAGAAACACAGCCAGAGAGGGAACACAAGCAGAGGGGACTCAGACCTCCCGCTGAGCGGTCTCCAGGATCATGACCTGAGCCGAAGGCAGTGGCTTAACCAACTGAGCCACCCAGGTGCCCCGAGATTTCTCTAGTTTTAACGGAGGTACTTTTTTTGTCCCAGCATTCTATCCTGGAAACCTCATTATATTTAGTTGTATTGGATGCCACAAGTTAGTTTTAAAATGTTTCAATGAGTTACTATTTTACTTTGATTTTTTTAAATGGAGTTTGTGTGCATGGTATGCGTTTTTTTATATTTTATTATTTTATTTTATTATTTTATTTTATTTTTTATATTTATTCATTTATTTTATTTTAAGATTTTATTTATTTGACAGAGAGAAACACAGCCAGAGAGGGAATACAAGCAGGGGGAGTGAGAGAGGGAGAAGCAGGCTTCCCGCCGAGCAGGGAACCCGATGTGGGACTCGATCCCAGGTGTCTGGGATCAAAACCTGAGCCGAAGGCAGTCGCCCAACCAACTGAGCCACCCAGGCGCCCGGTATGTGTTTTTATTTTGAAATGTTAAACATTTTTTAATATTATTGGAATGGATGGGGTTGGGGTCACCCTGTGCTCTATTTGATTTTTTGCTCTGGAATCCCACTTTGACCTGCTGAGATAAAAGAAGGTCAATTTCATTTAAGTTGCTCAAAGATCTGCAAGAACCCAGTGACACAGCAGAGTCAAAAGAATATATTTCTATGGGAGGAGGAGGTTATTTTACCCATTTTTTTAAAAGATTTTATTTATTTATTTGATAGAAACACAGCCAGAGAGGGAACACAAGCAGGGGGAGTGAGAGAGGGAGAAGCAGGCTTCCCTCTGAGCAGGAAGCCCGATGTGGGACTCGATCCCGGGACTCCAGGATCATGACCTGAGCCAAAGACAGTCTCTTAACCAACTGAGCCACCCAGGCTCTCATATTTTACCCATTTTTAAGTGCTACAATTGATACATCAAGCTGGTCAACATACAACAACTTTCAATACTCGACTATTTTCCCTTGAGAAATTCTGAACTTGATACTTTTATCTGATTTAGTAAAATGCAAAGCTTAGTTAGTACCACAAAATTACAATGTATCTTGCGCTCTTTCTGCTGTAAGCCCATCTGTTATACTGTTAGAGGAGACAATTCAAGTGTGAAAGGTCTCTCTCTGTAAGATGCTAAGACCTGTGGTAGATTTTGTTATTGTTGTTTGTTTGTTGTTTTTTTGGCAAAACATTAACAGAATCAATAAAATGAAGAGAAAATAAGAGTCGTGAGAGAAGCAGTGATTTCAAGAATAACTTTAGGTTTCTGCCATAAGCATCTGGAAGTTAATGATAATCTCCAGCAGTATGGTCCGTCAACATTCAGTAAAGCACAGTGACCTAAGGGAGTGGTTTATGTAAAAGATTAACTTGTCTTGCTCAAAAGTCAGAGTTTCTTCAAAGTACCTCAAGGCAGTTACAAGCAGAGACCAGAAAGTCCCATTTGGTGAAATAGGTGATACTCATATCTGTCCTAAAACCACATCATCATCTGGAACCCACCCAACCCCTAATCCATTGATTGTCTTTCTCCAAATACTCACATAAACAACTGGGATCCAGAGTTTAAAGGGTTATTGCACCATTCTTTGAAGTCAGAACCTGGAGCCTAGCTACTTTAATTTTTTTTTTTCTTTCAAAAGTCATTTCTTGAGGTCATGGGGGGTAGGGAGGGAAAAAAATGAAACAAAATGGGACCGGGAAGAAGACAAACCATAAGAAACTCTTAATCTCAGGAAACTGAGGGTTGCTGGGGAGTGGGAAGGGGAGGGATAGGGTGGCTGGGTTATAGAAAAAAAATTTAAAAATAAAAAAAATTATCCAAATTATCAGGTCAATGATCATGGAGTTATTTTTTTTTAAAGATTTTATTTATTTATTTGACAGGAAGAGAGATCACAAGTAGGAAGAGAAGCAGGAAGAGAGAGAGGAGGAAGCAGGCTCCCCACTGAGCAGAGATCCCAATTCGGGCTTGGATCCCTGGACCCTGAGAACATGACCTGAGCCAAAGGCAGAGGCTTTAAACCACTGAGCCACCTAGGCATCTGATCCTGGAGTTATTTTAATTAAAGAAAATGGAGAAAAAAAAAATTAGGCATTTAGATAAGTTCCTTAGACTCATAAAATTAAAGAACCTCTTCCGTCAATATGTAGGTTAGAGGTAATTCCTGTAAATGTGAATGTAAATTAACTGTGTAAATTCCCATACATATTAATTACAAAATAAACCTTCACTACATCATCCTTAAAAAAAATTTATTTCTCGAATTCTCTATAAATGGCTAGTCTATACAGGCTGAATTATTCCAGCACTTACTCGTTCCTCCTCTCTGTCCAAAACCCTGAATCATACCATGTTTGTGTACAGTGTAATTTCTAGGAAGAGGAAAACATCAATGCAAACATTTATATGCTAATACTAATAGTATTGACAGGTGACTGGAGTCCCTGGATTCCCCCTAGAATTTAGAGACCTCACCTTTCAGTCTTTCCATCTCCTGAGAAAAACAATAAGAAATAAAAGGTTATGCAGTCCAAGTGTGTCTGTCTTTCTAGGCTAGAATTAAATTTCTTTGTTTCCATGCTTCACCTCTTGTCTGGGTACCCTTCTCTATATGTCCTCTCCCAACTGTTTTGTATTACCTCCTGTATCTTTCTGTTCTTATCTTGGAACTATCCTTTTCCAAGCCCTTTATTGGTTTCCTAACATCAGAATAAGGTGCCTATGAGTATAATCTGAGTGTGGTATTGTTGGTAGGAGTCTTGGGGAGGCAGACTGGAGAAGATCCTGGGAAAGATCCAGGGAAAGATTATCATAGCAAGAATAATGAATGACCCCTCAAAGCTATGCATATCCAAATTCCTGGAATCTGTGCATAGGTTATTTGTATGTTGAAATATATTTATGGCTGCTAATCACTTCACTTTAAAATATATATTGGGTTATCTGGGTGATTCTGATATAATTACAGTGGTCTTTAAAATAGAAAAGGAAGATAGAAAAGCTCAGAGTCAGAGAAAGATACGTGGTTATAGAGGTTAGAATATAGAGACTTGAGAAAGACTCAATTCACTTTTGTGGTCAAGATATATATTCAGTATTATCTGGACCAAACAGGACATGATGAAAAAAAAAGTAAAGAATGACAAGCTTGAAATATCAATTTTATTCCTGAGATTGTATAAAAATGGTTATTCTATGTTGAACCTTGCCTTCTCTTACTCTGGAAGAGATGCGTGAGAACAGAAATTTGTCCTCGAGAGGAGTTCCCAGTCATTAACAGAGGATGCTCACATTTCTAGAAAAGAGAATCCAAGAGAATAAGCAGGAAAATAATGTAAAACTCAATAGAGTCATCTGATCGTTTGTTTGATAAAACAATTAAGAGCTACGATTCTACAAACAGGGAAATGGGTTGCTTGGTTTAGGATTGCTGGGGAAGGTGTCCTGGAGACATCAGTGTTGGTAAGGATCAAGAACAATGAATAGAATTTACACAGGCTGCGAGGAAACAGGATTACACTGATGGAAAAGGCAGCAATCCAAACAATGCATCGTAGGAATGAAGGAGAAATCTTTGGAGGTCTCTATGGACACCTTGCAGGGAAAAATGTGAGACACATTCACACAGATAGAACTAAAATATATAAGGAAACTACTGACTGGCCAAGCAGGAGATAGAATATATTCTGTAGGTGTGATGGGGGCAATGAGAAGCTTTTATTTTTTTTTAAGATTTTATTTATTTATTTGTTGGCGGGGGGGAGAGAGTGAGAGAGAGAGAGAGCTCATCAGCATGGGGAACCGTAGGTAGAGAGAGAAGTAGGCTCCCCACCCAGCAAGGAGCCCCATGTGGGACTCGATCCCAAGACCCTAGGATCATGACCTGAGCAAAGGCAGATGCTTAACCAACTGAACCACCTAGGTGTCCCAGTGATAAGCTTTTAAACAAGATTGTGAATGTTCTAATAATTTCATATTTTTAAGAGAGCAATCTGGCAGCATGTGATAAAGAAAAAGACTCCCAAGATATTGGAAGAACTGGGATTCTAATTGTATGGCTCCAATTAGTGATTAATGACCAGAATAGGTGAGGAAGTGGAAAAGTGGAGTAGGCACATCTGAAACGGATTTCAAAGAGGATCCGAAGAACTGGCAGATGAGATATAGGGACGGAAGGAGGAGGAGCCTCAGTTAACCCTCTGAACATCATGCTCCAGTGGTGGGAGAATGATGTGATGACAAAGTGAGGGTCGTTAGTCAGGAAACTGGTAGGTGGAAGAAATAATGGGTTTTGGACATTGTTGATGAGTTGAAAGATTATTTTGCTGTGCCTAAATGACAGTTATCTCAGACCTGATCCTCATTGGTATTTCCTATTCTCTTATCCTTCATGCTGTTTTCTACCTTCCATCCAGAGATGCCGACAGAAAGCCCTCAGCACCTGTGGTTCCCATGTCTGTGTCATTCTCATATTCTACACACCAGCCATATTCTCTGCCCTCACTCATCGCTTCGGTCACAATATCTCTCTCACCTTTCACATCATGTTTGTCAACCTCTATGTAGCAATCCCTCCTGCACTCAATCCCATCATTTATGGTGTAAAAACCAAGCAGATCAGGGACAAGTTCATCCTCCTTTTCTTTCCTAAAGGGATGCAGTGACCCTGGGATTAGAACATGGAAAAAAAATTGTGGGAAGTTAATTAATCATATTGATCTAATAGAATTTCTTATGTAAGTCAGTAGCAGGAAGCCCTCCAATAATGGACTCAATTCCTATGAATCTCAAGACCTTAATTCTGTTGGAGAAAATCACTAGTAGAATTAGAGGAAGAGAAGTAAGGATTTTTCAAATCCCTAGAAAATGACAGACATCAGATGGAAGAATTCTAATTTTGTACAACCAAAAATTTAAATGCAAAAAAATGTTTACTCTTCTTTTGGTCTTTTTATTCTGTTTCAAAGTCCTCCTTAAATGATTTTTTAAAAACAAAGAAAAGTAAAAATAGTACTTTATTCATAGACTTGTTTAGCACCCATTAAGCTCATAAAATCAAGGACCATCTTCGTGCTGAAAATTCCCAAACTGAAAGCTCTATTCCCAATTCTTTCTCTGTCCCACATAGCCAATTCTGTATTTGCCATGCCTCCTAGCTATCCCACTGAAACTCTACAATCATCATGAACTAAAATCCATTTATTATCAATTATGTCCTCTGAATACCCTTTAAATTCATTCACATGTGTCATATTAAAATATGATCATCTCTCTCTTTCTTTCTCTCTCTCTCTCTGTGTGTGTGTGCGTGTGCGTGTGTGTGCGTGTGTGCGCGTGCGTGCGCGTGTGTGTGTGCGTGTGTGTGCGTGTGTGTCCTGGATCTTTAGCAGCCTCATTTGGAATTTGCTCACTCCAGGTTTTTCTCTCTTGCATTCATTTTTTCTTTTTTTTTAAACTCAGAAACCAGACAGGTCTTACTAAACCCCAATTAATCATGTCAATCCTCTTATTTAAAAAATAATTCAAGTTACCCATTTTGCTTGGAAAAAAGCTCAAATGCCCTAACATATCTTCAAAGCCGTTTACAGCATGGGTGGTGCTAACCAGTTGTTGCTTGGTATCCCCTAACCCATCTCTCCTCCTTACTCTCATTTTGGCTCACATGTCCTTTAAGCTACAATCACCCTGTACATTTTATGCTTTTTCCAACTATGTTCCTTTTCCTTCTGGACTTTCACACATACTATTTCCTCTGAAATTTGAAGCTTTGCTTGCACTTGGGTAGGAAAAGAAGTGAAAGGAAATATTTTTCCAACCCCTTTTTATTGTTCTAGTTCACCCCCCCTCAGGATTACTGTAATTTTTTTAAAAAATAAGAAATAATAAGTGTTGTGAGGATGTAAAGAAATTGAACACTGATGCTAGTAGGACTGTAAAATGGTGCAGCCTCTGTAGAATACCGGTTGACATTTCCTCAAAAGGTTAAATATAACATTATCAAATGACCCCATCCTCCTCCTAGGTATATACCAAAAAGAACTGAAAACATATTTATACCAAAACTTGTAAATAAATGTTATTTAGCATCATTTATAATAGATGGTGGCTTATAAGTAATAGTGGCTTCAAATAGAGGCCACTCACATCAAATGCATATCAACTGATGAATGGATAAAACAAATATGTTCAATTTAAACAATGGAATCTTTTCCAGCTATAAGAAGGAATGAAGTTCTCATATACAGTATCACATGGATGAACCTTGAGAACGCTATGCTAAGTGAAAGAAGTCAAACACAGAAGGCTGATATATTGTACGATTCCATTCACATCAAAAGTCCAGAATAGTCAAATCCATAGATAGGAAGTCAATTAGTAGTGGCTAGATAACTGAGGAAGGGGAAATAACGAGTGATTGTTTCATGAGGATGTGGTTTCGTTGATGAAATTTCCTTGATAAAAATGTTCTGTGGGCACCTGGGTGGCTCAGTTGGTTAAGCGACTGCCTTCGGCTCAGGTCATGATCCCGGAGACCCGGGATCAAGGCCCTCGTTGGGCTCCCTGCTCGATGGGAAGCCTGCTTCTCCCTCTCTCACTCCTCCTGCTTGTGTTCCCTCTCTGGCTGTGTTTCTCTCTGTCAAGTAAATAAAATCTTTTTTTTTTTTTTTAAGGATTTTTATTTATTTGACAGAGAGAAACACAGCCAGAGAGGGAACACAAGCAGAGGGACTGAGAGAGGGAGAAGCAGGCTTCCCGCTGAGCAGGGAGCCCGATGTGGGGCTTGATCCCAGGTCTCCGGGATCATGACCTGAGCCGAAGGCAGTCGCCCAGCCAACTGAGCCACCCAGGTGCCCAAGTAAATAAAATCTTTTTAAAAAAAAAATGTTCTGGAATTAGATACTGGGGGTGATGGTACAACATTGTGAATGTACTAAAAGCCATTGACTTGAACACTGTAAAATGGTTAAGATGGTGATTTTTTATGTTATGTGAATCTTCCCTTAATCAAAAAGTTAAATAATATGTTCAGTATCATATAAACAATATATGTTGAGCATGAAGCTAATGAGACTGTATGATTTTGAAGTATTTGCTCTTATCCACTCACTGTCCTAGCTCCCACAAAGGCGAGATTTCTCCAGCACAGAGACCTCACTCTTTTGCCTCTCTTCTGAACTGAACCAAAGCTGCAATTTTCAAGTTCATTCTAGGCCCAGTTGTCAGGCCTAAGAAGAGCTGCAATTAGTGGGGTGCTGAATGAAGACTTCGTACTGAAAGCCAAGAGTTAAATTTTCAGGAAATTTTGCAAGCAGGTCAACATCATATCAGCAGCTTGAAATCAGCTATAGTGGGAATATCTACACCTTAGGAATCAGCAATTGTACAAACCAACACCCCCCCGCCCCAAAGACAGTTGCTAAATATTTAGTAGCACATCATTGGTTATAGACATGTTGAGGCCCAGCTCGGAGGCCTAAGTGTGGCTCAGACCATGACTTTAGCCCTTGTAGGACTACATTTGAACTTCAGCCACTTTGGGGCTTTTTTCTTCTGAACTCTGATGTTTATGTCCCTTTGGCCATATTTTGGTCCCAAGACCGATCATCAGCCCAAGCTTGGTAGTATGCTGGGAGGGGGTGTGTTGTTAACACATTATTTTGTTGTGATTGAATTAGGATCTTTTAAGTATATGGATTCATGTGTCAATAAGGAATAGAGTGGGAAGGAGAGACAGGGATTGGCACAGGGACAGCAGCCATCTGAGACTTACAGGGCTGAGTATTATGGAAGCAGAAGACCATTTATACTGGAATGCTGTATGGAGCATGTGTTGCCTTTTAAATACTCATGTTATTGGTTTTGTCTTGAATGCACACACAAAGTGTTCTAGATCAGGAATAGATCATCATTATTCCTTTAAAAAGCAAGTGACAACTGTATGGTTTTCCATACGTGCTTCTTACCACTAGGGCTAAACAATGAAGGCTAGATCAAAGTCTTGTGCAGGCAAAACCAATTTGTGAAGATAAATATATTTTCTCTGCTGTAGAAGCTAGGGAGACTATTTTTTCCTCCCTCTGACTCTCCTTTGCTTGGGGTAAAGTTTCTTTGGAGTCTGATGAGAAAGCAATCTCTCCAGGGAAAAGATGATACTCTTATCTTCAGCTTTAAACCCAGCCATGTGTTTGTCCTTCTGGAATAGGTAAATCTCTCTGGAGATTTCTCACTATCTTTAGTTATCTTATTATCATTGTAAATTAACTTCTGGAGACTTGCCCAGGATGCCAAGACTTTGGCAAAAGTTATTTAGAAAACCCAACTCAGGGAAAACACAAAAATATTTTCTCTATACCCCAAATATGCCAGGTCAGAGCAGACAGCTGAAAAAGAAGTTTCATAGTTATGGAGCAAGGTAAAATTTCCTTGAAAATCTCTTTAGGGTCTTCTGAAGGAAGGGCAGACCCAGCCCACACTGCCTGCAATAGGGGCCTGAAGACTGAGCACCACAGAGCATCTATGGCCATCCCCCATTCCAAATGGGCGAGGCATGCCTGATAGGAAAGACATCTGAGTACACCTCCCTGCAGCTAGATTAGCCTTGAAGGGAAAGGAAAGAAGGTAGGAGATAGGACTTTGCTCTAGGCAAAGGACTGGGTTTTAGTTTTGTTTTGTTCTTAACCCTAAAGGTTGTAAGGAGGGTGAAAGCTCATACCAGGGAATGTAATGACGTTAATCACAGTGACACAACACATTTGTCTAGCATTTTA
This sequence comes from Spilogale gracilis, assembly GCA_004023965.1. Lineage (NCBI taxonomy): Eukaryota > Metazoa > Chordata > Mammalia > Carnivora > Mephitidae > Spilogale > Spilogale gracilis. The sequence goes on along the minus strand of PITA01004915.1, from coordinate 73,886 downwards.
TAATTTCTAAAGTGCTTTTGCTTCCTACTTCTCTTTGGATCCTCATATGACAACCCCGTGAAATAGATATTTAAGGAGTCTGAAAAGAAGGTCGCTCAAGCACAAATTAGGAGGGTAGCACAGGATACAGTCTCCAAGCACCTTACATTTCCAAACACCACATTGTCTTATCTTTTTTTTCTCCCAAATTATATACTTATAGCAGTAAATCTCATTTCATTTGTACAGGTTATGCTATCTATGATCATCAAATATTCCCATTTGTGTTACAAGATTGTGAAGATATTCTTCCGTGAAAAAGTGAGATAAAAGGGAGAACCTCCACATTTCCCTCATTTATACACAATTTTGGAGTGAATTCTAACTTATATTCAATATAACTGTTGGAGAGGATACATAGAGAACTAAAAATCTAAATAATATATGGAGAAGTATTCTATAAATCTTATTTTTGTGTAGTAGATATGGATATGTGTTGTTATTAAATACTGAAGAACGCTGTAGACATTTAAAATAGTAGCTTTATGCCTATAAATACATGGGTTTTCAAGAACATATTTACCTATGAAATTAGGGACACATACAATTCAGATCATCTCTATTGAATGAAAAAAGGCTAATTTCATAGCATATAGAGCCTATCCTAAATGGCAACTTATCTGTATTCTTTTTTAATAGGACCCTTCCTATTCACCTCTAAAAAACAAGAGTCAGTTATCCTCAGCAACATTTCCTTTTCGAAGAAAACACAGAGGCCACTTGGTCACAAATCTGGTATTTACTCCATAGATAGCTGGGTTCATCATGGGGGGACAAGAACAGAGACTGGTTAACAGAATGTGGACTTGCTTAGGGATTATTTATGTATCAACAGGTAGGAGATGGCCACCTAACAATCAAAAGCCAAGAGAATGCCTGACTTCACTACAAAAGCATAAGGCATAAAGAAGAGCTGGGTTAGACAACCATCAAAATAGATGTCCACCTCATCAAACCAGAAGATGCTCAGGACCTTAGATACTATGGATATGGATAGCATCAGATCCCAAAAACCAACATGGAGACAAAGGAGGGTATGGGTTCATGAGAACTGGGCTCCACTGTCACCATGCAGACCGGCATAACACCTCCTGACACAGCCACCAGGGACCTCTGGCAGGAGGGTGTGGAGAGCCTCCTGGGAAGCTCCTTCAGGCCAGGGATGCCAAAGAGGATAAACACATCATAATTGACAGTGGAATCATTGGGATGTGTCAGGGATGGTGCGTGACCCGCCCCTCCCGCCATGCTGCAAGCAATACCAATATACTTAATAGTTTATATGTAATATACTTAATAGTTTAAATGTAGTTACTTAAAGTTTCCATGACCACCCATTCACCTTTTGTCTGTGTGACCACTCTGCCTTGCATGGCCAGAGGAGAAAACATTCCATTGGATAAGATAAGACAGAACCAATTGTTTGTCTAAAGCTAAATTGATGTGACTGCCAGTGGACCAAGGTCTGTTTCCACCCACAATTAGGGATGCTCTGTCCTAAGTTTACGGCATCTGAACGGCGCTGATGTCTTGGGGAATTTATGATTGGAAACCTGAAAGAAGTCTGTGTAAGCTCTTACAAGTCTCTCTTATCATACACCCTTCTTTCGAGAAGATCTGTAACTAAAAAGCTTTAAATAAAGACCCTGAAGACACAGTTTTCAGGAGAGGAGATCCCCACACCACTCTTGAGTCCAGTCTCCTCATATCTTTGACTCCGTCACCACCTTCTGGGAACACTGACTGTTGCTGGGGCCGGCTCCCTGCAGGGATGAACCGTGCTTGAATTATGGTATGGAATTTTCTTCTTTTACCTGTGAGGAGAGAGAAAGTTGGAAGCTAGCCTGTCACAATCAATTAGTATGATCAAAGGGTTCAGACATCTGCCATGTAAAATCTTGGTTAGGAAGTTCCCTCCTACTCAGGTGGTAAGAATGGACCTAAATGTGTGCAGTATTCCACAGTGAGGAGAATGATTCCAAACATTCAAAGTGGGATCAAAGAATTTCAGGGACACCTGGGTAGTTCAGTTAAGAGTCTGCCTTTGGCTCAGGTCGTGATCTCAGGGTCCTGGGATCCAGCCCTGTATCTGGCTCCCCCTTCCCCTACTTGTGCTCCCTCTCTCTCCCTCTCTCTCTCTTAGATAAATAGATAAAATCTTTATAAAAAGTGGGGGGGGATTTCACAAAGATGCTCCTGAGGAAAATCATGAGGTTGGTACTGTTTTCTCACACAATGGTCATAATTTTAAAATGATAGTCATAGGGAATTTCAAAACCTGTAAAAAAGTAATTATATTCTCTGACTACATATTTTAAGTGGGGAAGAAGTTATAAATTTTTATAAAGCATATTAAAGACCAAATAGAAACAAAAAAATATTTTTTTTAATCAAACCAGTTAAACAACAATCCTGTTCTCTGGTACATATATTTACCTAATCAACTATTGATTTTGATCAACTAAACACCTATTAATCACCTACAATGAATATAGAGATATTCACATGTGCATAAAAGGGAAAAGGAGTTCCAAACCTATAAAATAGAAATTCTGCACTTCGGGGTATAGGTTATAGAACTATGGAGTCAATACAGGTGTTTTCTGTTTAATTAATTGTTAGTCACTGATATAGATACCCTTTGTTTCGAAGTTTCAATAGTGAAAGATTTAAGTTAGTTATGGACAGCATCATCATAGGTAGGGATAATGCTACTTGAGAATGGGTGGAGTTGGTTATAGTACACTTCACTTAGGGTGAGGCTCTATATAAATTTACCTAGATTATTCAAAATTATTGTTTCTCTATCTCAGAGTTTTCTTTATTAATACATCCCATCTTCATTATTTTTTTCCAACTTGTTTATTTATTTATTTTTAAAGATTTTATTTATTTATTCGACAGAGAGAAACACAGCGAGAGAGGGAACATGCTGCAGAACTGCAGTCTGATTGTTCATATGGGTTCTGTCTGCAAGGCGTGGAGTGCCATGATCCTCCCTCAAAGTGAGGAAGCTCTGCAAAGTTGCGGTCATCGACACCCAAAAACATTTGTTTCCATTGTTCCTTGTCTGAATTCCTTAACACTATTTCCTCTTACTTCACTTAAAATCAAGTTAATTCTTTCTTCTGCTCTTAGTTTTGAATTCTCTTATGCCAATCCTTCTTTTCTAAAGCACGATAATTATAGGATTGTAGGTGCACGACATGCTTGTTTTAAGATTTAGTAAACCCTTACTAACACAAGTAGTTTAGATATTGCAACCTCCTATATTCGTGACCTCCCATGTTAAGGGGAGGTAAAATATCCTAATAGGATAATCTATAGGAACCATCTCTTGCCAGGGATGTACCTGCCTGTAATCGATTGTTCCATAGCTTAGGACAATGAGGCACATCTGTTTTGTCATATGGACCCTTAAGGACACTATTGCCACTCGAGACATCTGTTTTGTCATATGGACCCTTAAGGACACTATTGTCACTCAAGATTGATAAACCATCACTCAAAGAAACTCTTTGAACTTATGGCTCCCATCTGTGAAAATAATGAACCACCACTTAAAGAAAACTCTTTGATCTTATAGTTTCCCTCTGGAAAAAATACGTAATGCCATGCTATAAATAAAGAGCCCTGAGAACAGTGTTTTCAGGAGATCCCCACACCACTCTTGGAGTCCTCCAGTCTCCTATTTTGAAAGCATAGACGCCTTCCCCACCTTCGGGACCCTGACTATTGCTGGGGCTGGCTCCTAGCAGGAACACAAGCAGGGGGAGTGAGAGAGGGAGAAGTAGGCTTCCTGATGATCAGGGAGCCCTATGTGGAACTCAGTCTTGGGACTCTGGGACCATGACCTGAGCCAAAGGCAGACACTTAACGACTGAGCACCCCAGGTGCCCCTAACTTCAATACTTTAAAGAAGCATAATCAGAAATAAGTAACTTGAGGAAGTTAAAAATGTAAATAAAACATGTAATTGGATACTTCAACCAACCACTTATTTAAATTCCTTTAAAACTGGATTTCATAATTTCTTTCTTTGTTGGTTTTTAATTCTTTCAAGTTTTATTTCATATGTGTGCAAGCACTGAGTTTGAATAAAGTTAGTAAACAAGAAAATTTTATCCTTTGGGAAACATAATACAGTTGATTTTTCTCAAATTCCCCCTCCCAGAGATTTTTGTGAAACCCAAGACTTTGGGTTAAATGGGTTTCATCACTGAAAAGGTAACATATAATGGATATGTTACCTTAAAGGAAATCAAAATAAAATATGATACCTGAAAGAAAACCAAAATAAAATTTCCAACCCTGCCATCATTTTAAGATTTCTTTTTTATTTTGAGATGGGGAAAGGGTAGGGGCAGAGGCAGAGGGAGAGAGAGAGAATCTCTAGCACACTCCATGCCCAGTGTGGAGCCAACATAGGGCTCAATCTCAGGACCCTGATGTTACGACTTGAGCCAAAATGAAGAGTCAGAGGCTTAATCCACTGAACCACCCAGACACTCCATCCTGCCATCATTTTAATGATTTTAATCATCATTAAAATAAAGTTAAGCTTTCATTAAAAAGAAACTTAGTATCTTTATTAACAAAGAAAAACCTTGTTATTCTGTATCAGTAAAGATCAACCTATATACAAAGATAGCTTAATTCATTTTATTTTAAAAATAAATGACATTTAGTAGTTGCCATTTTTTTTGAATTATAGAAAAGCCTACAAAATGCTTATGCTTGGTGTCACTGTTGAAGAATATCAATGATACATAAATACATATTTGCATAGACAGGCTTTCTGATGGATAACATGGACAACATGAAAATAATTATTGTTATATCTGCATAGTAAACTAATAGGAGATTTTATTTTGTTTTGATAGTTGATTTTTCTACTATATAAAAAAATATGACATTATTTTACTTTTGTCAAATATACGACAATAATTTGATGAAGTTGTTTTGTTTTTATTAAAGGAGTGTTAAAAATGCAATCTTTTGGGGCACCTGGGTGACTCAGAGGGTTAAGCCTCTGCCTTCAGCTCAGGTCACGATCTCAGGGTCCTGGGATCCAGTCCCACATAGGGCTCTCTGCTCGGTGGGGAGCCTTTTCCCCCTTCTTTCTCTGCCTGCCTCTCTGCCTATTTGTGATCTCTCTCTCTGTCAAATAAATAAAATCTTTAAAAAATGCAAGCTTTTATTAGAAGTTATTTGATTTATATCTTCCACCTTTCAAAGAATTTACCTGATATCCCTTCTAATCTAACTCTGTTGGACGAGCTTCAGGCCAATGACCCCTCTATAGTTGCCGTTAGACTGTTTTAAATAAACTGGGAAGGGGCACCTGGGTGGCTCAGATGGTTAAGAGTCTGCCTTCAGCTCAGTTCATGATCTCCAGGTCCTGGGATTGACCCCCATGTCAGGCTCCCTGCTCAGTGAGGAGTCTGCTTCTCCCTCTCCCTCTGTCTCTCCCTCTGCTTACACTCTCTCTCTCAAATGAATAAAATATTTAAAAATAAATAAAATGGAATAAACTAAGAAGTCTGGTATTACCATCAATTAAAATATTCATTGGTGCCATAAATTTGCTTGGCAAAGAATAGTAAATTACATTTACCGATGAAAGACATATGTATAAAACAATACATTATACACTTGTTCTTTACTTCATACTAAGATATCTTCCTAATACTTAATGTTAAAAACCTGAGCATTCTCCTGACTTACAAAGATTAACTTGCTGGACCAAATAACATATCTGATATGGTATCTCATGCTTTCAAAGTGGAAAAACCTGTGTGCATGAGCCCAGACTTCATAGACAGGCAACCGAGAGCTCAAAGTCAGGGTTTTGCCACCACAGAGGATAAAATTTGAGAAGGACCCATAGAATCCATGATTTCCCTGATCCATCAAGAGCTTCCTTTCCCCAGACCACCCACACAGGCACAGTTCAGATCTGGAGTCCCACCTTGAGCTAAAAGGTCAGAACACTCTCTTGAAATAGACTTTATTAAGGGCCTATTTCAAAACAGACAGTTCTCCAAAGAAGACATACAAAACATAAACGGACATATGAAAAAGTGTTCAACATCACTCAGCATCTGGGAAATATAAATCAAACCACAATGAGATACCACCTCACACCGGTCAGAATGGCTAAAATTAACATCAGAAAATGATAGATGTTGGCAAGTTTGCAGAAAAAAGGGAACCCTCCTACACTGTTGGTGGGAATGCAAGCTGGTGCAGCCACTCTGGGAAACAGTATGGAGGTTCCTCAAAAAGTTGAAAATAGAGCTACCCTACAACCCAGCAATTACACTACTGGGTATTTACCCCAAAGATAAAAATTTAGAGATCTGAAGGGGCTCCTGCACTCCAATGTTTATATCAGCAGTGTCCACAATAGCCAAACTATGGAAAGACCCCAGATGTCCATTGACAGATGAATAGATAAATATGTGGTATATATGTATATATCTATACATATTGCATACACATACATACTTACATACATACATATAATTGGAATACTACTCAGTCATCAAAAAATGAAATCTTGCCATTTGAAAGACATGGATAGAACTAGAGTGTATTATGCTAAGTGAAATAAGTCAATCAGAGAAAGACAATTATTATGTGATTTCACTCATGCGAAATCTAAGACACAAAACAGAAGGAAGGAAAAAATAAAACAAGATGAAACTGGAGAGGGATACAAATCATAAGAGACTCTTAATCATAGGAAACAAACCGAGGGCTGCTGGAGGGTAGGGGATAACTGGGTGATAGATATTAAGGAGGGCAGGTGATGTAATGAGCACTGGGTATTATATGAGACTGATTAATTACTGAACCCTACCTCTGAAACTAATAATACATTATATGTTAATTGAATTTAAATTTTAAAAAAGTCTGTCTCATTCAGGGGTGGACTGCAAATGTTTTCATCATGCACTCTCCTGTGAGTAACAAACTAGAACGAGATCATCATGGCTGTAAAGTGTCATTGTGGGAGGCTCAGACAGCAAGGTACAGGAGTGGTCATTATTCTTGGAAACTGCACAAGAAGACTGAGCCTAGAGGAAGGGAGAAATTGCTGCAGGGAGAGCAGAGGGGAAATGCAGATGCAGAGAATGAAAATTATGGAGAAGGGTAATGAAAAAATGCAATCTAAAAAAGTTACTTCTTTCACCTGCTGCTCACATGGCCAATCCACAGGCCCAGGAATAGCTTCTCAAAATGTAGGTGATTACAGTAAATATTTCATGTCTGTATCCAAGTTCACCGGAAATGGCCCACCTGTTATCTGTGCAACCTAGCTCAGACCCCTCCATCCATTCCCTTGACAGAAGCGAGACTCCCACTGCACAGAAAGCAGAAGGAGCCCAGGATCACTTATTGCTTCGAGAAAATCCCAGGGCTATGACCTCTGGGACTTGGTGCCTCTCCAGCCTCCCCTTAAACTGCAGACAGGGACAGATGAATCAAGAAAATACTTACCTCCTTTCCTGCTGATCCAGCAATAATACTTTGATTATCCATGTGCTGAACCCCATAGAGATGCCTCACACACACAGGGTCTTAAGTTCTCTCCCTTAAGACTCTGAGGAGGAGTGCCTCCTTAAATTTTGCTACTGGGCGCCTTCCTAGCCTCACCCTAGTCCCAGCTTTGAAGGGTTTTAGGGTCCATGGTCAAAGGAACAAGGCTGATACAAAAGCGAAGGTCAAGCAAAGCTTTATTTTGTGCCAAGCATCGAGAATTAGACTGACCCGGGTCAGCGTTGTCTCTAAGGAGAGAATGACCCCATCTAATTTCTCAGGCTAGCTTTTATAGGGCGACCCCCACAAGCCACAAGTTGACTAGGATCATGGAGCTGCCTAGAGTTAATTTGCATCTATATTGCTCCTGGGACGGGGAGGTTAAGGGTATTTGAGTGCTCCCACCTGGTCCTAAGTACGAGGAACAGAGCCTGTGATAATCAGTGTTTATCGTTAAGTGAACTTTTGGGATAACTTGTTATGCAGTATAGATAGCTGATAGGAAAAGGAACACAGATTATCTTCTATAGTAGGACTATAGGCTCCAGCTGGAGCTGGAGGACCTAGTTCCATGATGATCACTCTAGGAAGTGCTGTTTGTTAAAGAGGCTGCAGGTCCTCCCCACATAGGCTGTCGGAGTGTCCTCCTGGCATGAAGGCTGGCTTCACCCACAGTGGGCAGTTCAGGAGAGAGAGCAAAGAGGGATCCTCAATGCCTTTAATGGCCTAGACTCAGAAAGCACACAGCCACCATATGCTGTTTTCAGAGACGAATCATTGAGTCCAACCCATACTCAGTTGGAGGGGAATTAAGTTCTATCGCCTGAAGACAGAAATATCATAAAGCTCATGAACATATTTTGAAACCACTATACTTAACTATATTTATAATCATCTGAATTCTTTATCTTTTTTTTTTAAAGATTTTATTTATTTATTTGACACAGAGAGAGAGATCACAGGTAGACAGAGAGGCAGGCAGAGAGAGAGGAGGAAGCAGGCTCCCTGCTGAGCAGAGAGCCTGTCACAGGCCTCGATCCCAGGACCCTGAGATCATGACCTGAGCCGAAGGCAGAGGCTTTAACCCTCTGAGCCACCCAGGCGCCCTGAATTCTTCCTCTTTGTGATGTTTTGTCATCTCACTTCAGGGGCCTCTATATCCACCTGACTATCAACACTAAAATGCCCTAGACCACACATACAAATAACAATGCCCGCACTCTCTCTGGAACCATTGATGTTTTTCAGAATAACAGCTGTTTCCCAAAATATGATATATGAAGACACAAAACATCTATATAAAACATGGTAGATACTTTCCCAAAGACAAAAGTAAATCGAAGGCAGCAATTAGATGCCATAGTTCTTTATTTTTTTCCCTACCAATCATGTGTGTCATAGCACATAAATTTTCCTGAGAAAGGAACTGGAATGGGAGAGGGGTGTGAACCAAGAGAAGACTATAGAAATGTTACATTAAAAAGAGGTTTGGGGCTCCAAGTTGGTTAAGGATCCAATTATTGTTTTTTTTTAAGGTTTTATTTATTTATTTGACAGAGAGAGAGATCACAGGTAGGCAGAGAGGCAGGCAGAGAGAGAGGAGGAAGCAGGCTCCCCATTGAGCAGAGAGCCTGATGCGGACTTTGATCCCAGGACCCCAAGATCATGACCTGAGCCAAAGGCAGAGGCTTTAACCCACTGAGCCACCCAGGTGCCTAAGGGTCCAATTCTTGATTTCGATTCAGATTATGATCTCAGGGTCCTGGTATCAAGTCTTGCATCAGGGTCTGGGCTTGGTGGGACGAATGCTTGAGGATTCTGTCCCTCTCCCTGCTCATGCTCTCTCTCTCAAATAAATAAATCAACCTTTTAGAAAAAGAGAGATTTTCATGTAATGTACACTTCTGTACAAATATTCTGCTTTAACCTGAGTTTGCGATGTCACCATAAACTAATAAACTGTTTATTAAGATTTAGCAATGAGAACTATTTCTTTTCTTGTCTATAGTTGCTATAACTTTAGGAAAACAATGACCATAAACAATGTGTGAAGAGGTGGGTAATTAGATTTGTAAATATATAGGTATATATTTCAGGCTTTTTCCAGATATAATGTAAAATTATTTTCTAATTGGTATTATAATAGTAACTTTATAAAATGTTATAAAATAAATGTCATACAAATAGATGCTAATAATATTGATTTTACTACTAGTAATCGAGAACATAGTTGAATGACTACTTTGTGAACAACCATAGAAATCTAATGGCTAACATAAGGAATAAGGTCCTTATGAACCAGAAACTTGCCTTCTAGAAGCAGAAACAGAGAGCTAAACAGATAATTGCAATGCAATGTGATTAATGCTCAGGCAAGGGTAAGGTCAAGGGAGAGTAAGGGGTGAATTTCCAAATAAATGATGCTAGGTTTTAAGCTGAATCAGCAGAAAAGGATAGGAAGGATATTCCAGAAAGAGGGAATACCATATGCACAGGGATGATGCTTGCAAAATTATAATGTGTATTTGAAACTCCAAATAGATTAGTCTGGAAATTAGGGTGTATAGAGGGCAAGGGACAGGAGTTGGCGCTGCAGGGGCATGTGTACATTTATTTATACAAAACGCTTTATAAATTCTGCAGCAATGATGATCCTATCTCTATTTTAGGAAGGTGATTCTGGCTTGAGAGGACAGGATATATAGGTGAGAAGGCACTGAGATCTTCAGATCAACAAGGGTCCAATAGCAGTGGTGACAAGGAACTGAAGAGTGGTGACGAAGGAGGAAAGTGTTCCAAAAATATCTTAAAGTCTCAGTTGCTGGGGCTGGCAGGCCTGTGTGTAAGGAGTTTTACATGACAGTTCAAGTATTTGATCAGTAGGACTTATTCGTGAGAGCAAAGGCATTCCCCTTTCAGGCTTGAATCAGAGAAGAGCCTGTACTCCTCCTCTCATAGGTCTATTTGCATTTTCATACCAAAATCACCATTATATAAAGTCACACAAATGATTGAATATTTATGACATAGGTGCAATAACAGAGACACGCACGCACTTTCTCTCTCTCTCTCTCTCTCTCACACACACACACACACACACACACACATTTCACTGCTGATGGCTTTAGTAGCAGTGGAGAGTGCACCTGCCATTTTGTAAGCCCCAGGGGACTCTGCCCATCCAGGATACTGCCAGTTCTAGAAGAGAGGAGTCTGCACAGACTCAGTCCACCCCAGCCTTGGGACCTCAGAGCCTCAGGAGCTAGACCCCTGGGAAGTGCTTCCTATGCAGGCCATAGTCACTAATTGGGTTTGTGGCTATGGTCTCTCAGGGGCCCACGAGTTTTGAGTGTCCTCTCTGAAGTCCAGGAAGAGCAATAAGAAGACTGGTTGCTTGAAGGTGCCATTTCTGTGTATCTTTGGTCCTCACCAAGGGCCTAGGTTTGGTGAGTGTTGGGGAAACCAAGGGCAGAGCTCAGGATCCAGGGGCACCTAATTGAAAGGCATACAAGAGGAGGGCAAAGAGATGCTAAGATAAGACAGGGGTGGGTTCGATCCAGTTTTCCACATGAAATAGCGTCTGTAGGCCTGAGGGCCAGATTTTAAACCGTCTCAGGGTTGGCATGATGATGGACAAATGGGCAGATGGGGACAAATAGGTCTGGAATTTTTCTTCAGGACACAATTCAATAGCCCAGACCACAGGGTCTGAGAGTTTGGATCTGGAAGAGCAGACTCAAACTCTGTGCTTTCTGTGTGATTTGAAATTTTCTGTTACTGTGTGGCTTTCTGGCATCATATATTTACAAGTGTTTGTAATAATAATGACATTACATAATAGTCACTATCTATTGAGAATTTAACACTGAGCTGAGGACTTTTCTCACATAATGCCCACAAAAATTCTATGAGAAAAGGCATTTTGGAGAGATCATGTAACTTGTTTGGTATAATGAAATAATAGGCACTGATGGAATGCAAATTTGAATCTTGACTCTAAAATGCAGGTTCTTAAGAAGTAACAATAATGTGACTTTGTGTAAACTTTGCCTAAAACTTCTGTGTGTGTGTTTTATTTATTATTTTAGTCACTTATTAATTATTAATTAAATTAGTTAAACTATATTTTAAGGGAATACAGAGTAAATAGAAGGGGAACTGGAGGTGGGGTAGGGAGAGATGTTGCAGAAAAAGGACAAAGGTCCTACATCAAACAAGAACTTCTGTGCAATGATTAAAACATTATTTATCTATTCAACAATCCTTAAGTGTTTATAGGAATTAAACTATAATCAAAATATAAAACTATGACTATGAAAATGTCTTTGCACTCAAGATGGGTAAAAGACAAGGCAAACATAGACTATAAATTGTATGTGCTTCCATAGGTCATAAGTACACAGTCCTGTACTGAGTAAGAACTGTGTACTGAATAAGAGGACCCAGTCTTGGAGTTAAGAAGAAAGTTTTCTGGAAGAATTTTCACCTCAACAGAGACAAAAGGGGTGGGCAAAAGTAAACAGCCTTATTTCCCTGGATAAAACTTCTTGAGCAATGTTAATACAAGTGTTTTAAAAGCCATGATCTTCTTTGTTAAGTAGAAATGCCTTTAGCACTTCCCTGGTTTGGTATATTGTTGGCTGCCATCTTGCATGGGTTTATTTTCCTGTATTTATTTAGTAACTGATTTCTAATGATTTTAAATGTATTTTCAGAGAAAAGGAGAATATTCTTGTTTTGGCTCAGCAACATTCAGTTCTGGAAATAGTCACCAAGCTCTTTTTAAGTGCCACTATTGGGAAGATATTGAAAGCATTTCTGAAGCAACAGTAGCAAAAACAACAAAGGCAGGAAGAACAAAACTGACATGATTTTTGCCTTTGTAGAGAAAAGAAACAGTAAACAGCGGGGTGGCAAGTGTGATGAATTTCAGACAAGAGGAAATACGGTTGGGAAGTTATAACATGGATCAGGAAGACTGTTCCAGATATTTCGGTTGAATGAAAGAGGGCCTTGTTGAGACCTGAATGATAAGTAGGATCTAGCATGGCTTGGAAACAGGAAGAGGGATGGGGATACTTGTTCTAAAGTCAAGGGGGAAATAGGTGGAGGGTCTCAGAGTCAGGAGACTTTGACACGGTGAGCATGTGGTAGCTTACTTGTACTTAGAATGGCACATATTATCTGTTTAGACTTTTATTTATTTACAGTGACCATTGTTCAGAAAAGGGCAGCATCGAGGAGTGGCCACTCACCTTGTTGTATGATAGCTCATGGGCAGGGAGTCATGGTCGTCTCGTTTCTCTTCATCACATGGCTTCCCAGTATCTCTGGGCCTCGTTTCTGTTCATCTTCAGAAAAGAAGTGAGTCTCAGCAGATGTTTAAGTCAAATTGAGGAAATAACTAAATACTATAGTTGGAACCCTGAAAATAAAGTGGTAGAGGAATTTACCATATGTCTTTCACACACAGATCTTTAGAAAAAGCAGGGCTTGTTTCTTCTTCTTCTTCTTCTTCTTCTTTTTTTTTAAAGATTTTATTTATTTGACAGACAGAAACACAGCCAGAGAGGGAACACAAGCAGGGGGAGTGAGAGAGGGAGAAGCAGGCTTCCCGCCAAGCAGGGAGCCCGATGGGGGACTCAATCCCGGGTCTCTGGGATCATGACCTGAGCCAAAAGCAGTCGCTTAACCAACTGAGCCACCCAGGAGTCCCAGGACTTGTTTCTTCTGGTCAACGTTCCTGGAATGTAACAGGAGGACTGAAGCGGTAACAAGACCAGATTGTGGACACCTTGTTAGCTATGTTGAATATTTTTAATTTTCATGCTAAAAGGATTAGATCAGTATAATCGATTGCACATGGGGATTTAAAAAGAGAAAAGTGTAAATGCAATTCAGGTATTTGCTTTGGCTCACTTAGTGGATGATATTTCACTGTGAAATATTCTGTGAAAGGGTAGACACAAGGGAGAACATCGTGTTTCTGAAGAAATATGATGGGTTTTAATTTTAATTTTTGAAAATTAAACTTGAGTGCTACAAGATATCCATAAGAGGATATCCAGAAAGGAGTTGAATATATGTGTCTTGTTAGATATAAAGGAGAGGTAAAGCATTGGGAGATGTCATGGATAGCTATTAATTGGGATCTCAGAAGTTGATGATCTAGATCAGGAAAAGTGTGAAGAGAAGAATAGAGAACTTCAAGCAGAGCCTTGAGGAACCCCAGGCTTTAAGATACATAGAATAGGAAGAACAGGCAAAAGATGAGATGAGATGCCAGTGAGGTTGAAGAAAAACTCAAAGTGTTGTGGTAAAACATTGACAGGATGTTTCAAGATGGAGGGGATAGTGAATGGTGTCAGATGCTGCTGGGAAGTCCAGCAAGAACTCAGGGTGGGACATGGACTTCCTTGGGAATGTTAGCAAAAGCTGCTTTGGTGGAAAGGTGAGGACAGAAATGAGATTAGCATGGGTTCAAGGGTAAGTAGGACATGAGGAGTATTTACGTGGTGTAGACAACTGCATATCTAGCTATCATGAGAGAATATAATTGTTTCTGTGTAATTTAGACTGGAAAATAGTTGAGTCATTTTAACTGTTTAACTGCTGAAGGAGTAAACTTTTTAGAAGGCTAGGTAGAAGACAAAGGCAAGAAGGAGAATAAATGATTATGAAGGAGAATAAATGGTCATGAAAGATTCCTGACAAGATTGGAAGATTTGAGAGAGGGGGATATATTTTTTTTGATCCAGATACAAATGGGAAATTTTTTCCAATTATATATGCAATATATATACATATATCTTTTATATATGTATATATATGTACACACACAGAGAAGTGATAGCTGTCTCACATGATTTAGCAATTCTTTTGCAATGAAAATTTTGAAGATCTACCCTTTTAGCAAGTTTCAAATACACAGAACATTCTTATTAATCTGAATCACCATGCTGTAATTTCATTCCCAGGACTCATTTATTTTATGAATGGAATCTGGTACATTTGACCACCTTTATCCATTTCACTAACCCCCACCTCCACCTCTGTCAATCACCAACCTGTTCTCTGCGTCTGAGAGCCACACGTCCGTGTTGTCTGTGCGTTTGTGGTTATAGATTGCACACCCAGCATTTGTCTGTAGGTTCATAAGTGGCTTGTCTGTGTTTCCTTCATGTGACTTAATTTTATGTCTTCTGCTGTATAGCAATCTTGTACCTGCCATTTGACACACAGTCTGCAGAGAATTCCCTTTATCCCACGAGAGTCTCTGAGCATACTCCCTAGGTTTTATTCCCAGCTCTAACTTCGGCTTCTCATGTGGCCTTTGGCAGGTTGCTTAACTTCTCTGTGCCTCTCTTACTGTGTTATCTATGTCATAGGTTTTTAAGAGGATTATAGAAGTGATTTCATGTAAAGTGCTTTATACATGTGTAGTATTGTGAAGGTTTCCAAAAATGTAAGTTTTGTTAGAGAGGTTGCTTGTTTGCTTTTATCTTGACCTGAGAGTTAGAATTTATCAATTTTATATTTCTTCCACTAGAGGTCCCTCAATTACTCTCTTCCAATACATGTCTTTGATAATTTTCTTTTTTCTTTTCTTCTTTTCTTTTCCCCTTTTTAAACTACATGTTCATGGTTTGGAGAAGAGGTACCATAGAAATTAAAAAACATTTGGAGTCAGAAGTACTGGATTTGGGTCTTACTCCACTTACTATCTATGTTAGTCTCTAAAAAAAGGATATGTATAATAATTCTGCTTATATCGTAGTGTTATTGTGTGTAGTTTATTTTCAAACAAAATATTATAGAGATTCTTTTTTCTTATTCTAGGAAACGATGGTGATAAATGGGCTCATGTGATAATAAATGTCGGCCACAACATGTTTACATATGAGTTAACCCTCTTAGAATAGTATTTTAAATTATAATAATATCAATACATATATATTTTTAAAAGGACTCTTGAACCAATTTCTTCATTTAGTACTAAGAGGGGGCTGGAGCTGAGCTGCATGTCTGTTTGCATATCTCCACAGTGAGGCATCAAACATCAGTCTCAGAGAACATTCTGGTCTGCAAATCCCAGGTGCTATAGGGTAAGGGTATCAGGAGAGTAATTGCAGTCGGGGTAGGGTTAGTGTGTTGGACAGGCTGCAGTTGGAGTGTTAGGTTTTCCATACTGACTTTCCTACATCCCGGGCCCCTTCTCAGAGCTTGGTATCTAACAGTGTGTCCGCTGAGCAATCCCCTGGAGGAGGTTTAGCTGTGGAGAGGAATGATCTTGGTTCTGCCTGTTATCCAAGATGAGATCTTGAGTAAGATTATGTCTCAGAGTTTCAGATTCTGTAAAAATAATAAAATAGGGGAATAAAAATAAATATCTCAGACTATATCCATAGTCATGCTGAAGCATGGGTTCTCTGTGGACATGACCTGCGAAGGCTGCTCTGAAGTGGTCAGTAGGGCGCTCAACAAGCCGGAAAGAGTTGAGTTTGATAATGACCTGCCCAACAAGAAGGTTTGCATCAACTCTGAGCACAGCACAAGCATTCTGTTGGAGACCCTGGGGAAAATAGGGAAGGCTCATTCCTATTTGGGCCCTAATAAATGAGGGCCTGGACCCCTGGTCCCAAAATAGATCAAAGGGATCAGGATGCTGATTGTCTCCTGTCTTCCAGACAGATGTGGGCCTACTCAGTGATGGGAATTCCTGCAGAGACTCTCACTTATCCTGTTCCTCCCTAACTTTCCTGTAATAAAGTTGAACTGCTTTTATTGGAAATAAAATACATATCTCAGAAGACTATTCTAAATGAGCTAATACTTTATAAAGCCTGGACCATAATGAGTCATAATTATTACTTCTTTATTTTTTCTAATTGCACCGCTTTTCCAATTATGCCCCACTTTCTTAGTTTCTTTCTTTCTTTGCATATGGTTAGACTATTTTTCTCTATACTCAGGTCTATATAGAAACTAATTACTTTGACCCAGGGAATACTCAGTCATTACATGGAAATAAAACAGTATGCAAGTTGAAGTTTCCAGAATTACTGAGTGTTGAGTACCAGGAGTGTCATGTCTGGAGAATCTTTTGTTCTTTCTTTATTCTTCTTTTTTAAATGGGGAATCACTCTTCAAGACATGAATATTGCCCTAACTAGCACTGAGAGGTTGTTCTTGGCAGAAAAGAAAGAGAAGGAGAGAGTGGAGGAAGAATTACCATACAATTTGCTCAGGTTCATTACACACAATTTGTTTTCAGGTACAGGATCTATTCCTTAGACCACACTGGCCATGTCCAACCTGAGTAGCTACAGAACAGCTGACTTCACCCTTTCGGGCATCCCTGGCCTTGAGCTGTACCACGTCTGGATCAGCATCCCCTTCTGCTTTATCTATCTCGTGGCCATCGTGGGCAACAGTATCCTTCTCTACCTCATTGCTGTGGAGCGGAGTCTTCATGCACCCATGTTCTTTTTCCTTTCCATGCTAGCCATGACAGATCTGATATTGTCTACCACATGTGTCCCCAAAAGTCTTACCATCTTCTGGCTTGGTCCCCAGAAAATCAGTTTTCCTGGTTGTCTCACCCAGTTATTCTTTCTGCACTACAGCTTTGTCCTGGACTCAGCTATCCTCCTGGCCATGGCGTTTGACCGTTACGTGGCCATCTGCTCTCCGCTGAGATACACCACTATTCTCACCCCCAAAACCATTGTCAAAATCATTGTGGGAATTTCCTTCAGAAGCTTCTGTGTTTTTGTTCCATGTGTTTTCCTTGTAAATCGTTTACCCTTCTGCAGGACCCGCACCATCCCGCACACGTACTGTGAGCACATAGGTGTTGCCCGGCTCGCCTGTGCCGACATCTCCATCAACATCTGGTACGGCTTTTGTGTTCCCATCATGACGGTCATCTCGGATGTGGTTCTCATTGCTGTCTCCTACACCCTCATCCTCCGTGCGGTCTTCCGTCTCCCCTCCCGGGATGCCCGCCAGAAGGCACTTGGCACCTGTGGTTCCCATGTCTGTGTCATCCTCATGTTCTATATACCAGCCTTCTTCTCCATCCTTGCCCATCGCTTTGGGCATAATGTCCCCCGTACCTTTCACATCCTCTTTGCCAACCTCTATGTAGTCCTTCCACCTGCCCTCAATCCTATTGTCTATGGAGTAAAGACCAAGCAAATCCGGGACAAAGTCATTCTTTTACTCTTTCCCAGGGTTCCTAGTGATATAGGCCTAAAATCTGGGTGGGTAGGGGCAAGTTTTTAGTGTATATTAGGTCAGAGAATGAATCTGTAGCCAAAGATTCAGAGAAGGGACAGATGAAAAAATTCCTTATTAATCAGAGCTATGGTTTTCCTTCTTTGATATTTTAGGCAGAATCTACTCAGGTATTTCCACTGCAAAAAAAAAAAAAAAGAAAAAAGAAAAAAGAAAAAAAATCAACTCTGAGTACAGAAAATAGTATATATGAGTATATTTTGTTACTCCACTTCTTTCCTAGACAGCATCAAGCATGGGTCGTGGCATGTCATAGGTGCATAAGGAATGTTTATTATATAAATGAATGGCAAATACTTGTGAAATTTAAGAGTGCAGGCATTTATTTTGGAGTTAGGAAGAAGGTAATCAGGAACCTAATGCTCATTTTTCACTCAATCTTTAGAAAGCCAAATGATAAATGAATGGTCAGAGTTCCCTAAGAATAAAGATAAAGATGATCCTAACTTCCTTTGGTCAATAAGAAGGAAAAGTCCATATAGACCAAGATGTGGGATTGAAACCCGGGCAGTTGGAAGAACTGGTGGCCTAAGTCTCTTCTTCCTTCTCATATCTCAAAGGAGGTGCCAGCCAAGGCTAACTATGTATCTTTATTTGTATGATTCATTCTGTCTTCAAAGCCAGAGTGTCTATAATTGGGTCAGAGTGAGTCACTCGGTCACTGAGTTCCTCAAAGATGAACTATTTTTGGTGTTTGTCAGGTGTTAATAATAGTTGATGTCCTATTCTCTCACAGACTTAAGATGCCCTCAGTGCCTATTGCTTCTATTACAACCTCTTGGAGATCCCAGGGAGTGTGAGCCCTCCCTCTTTCTCCACACTGGTCCCAACACTCCTCACTTACCTCTGAATGGAAACACCAGAATTCAATATGATCTCTCTCTAATTCTACTGCTTTCCCACCCCATTCATATGGCATTAGGTCCACTATTCTACAGTAACTCTCAGCATAGAATTGTAATAAGACAGATTGTTTTTGTGGACACAAAGACTATAGTTTGTATGTTCTTTCCTTGTGTGACAACAATCATGTATATTTTTCTCCAAAATTATTTGATGTATTTTAAAAACAGTAAAAAATTGCTGTGAAGTATAAATTGGATAGACAGTGGAGGCAGGAAAAAAATTATAAATATTTTTAAAAATAAGATAAGGAGTGGGGCACCTGAGTGGCTCAGCTGTTAAGCGTCTGCCTTTGGCTTAGGTCATGATCCTGGAGTCCCAGGTTCGAGCCCCGCCTCGGGCTCGCTGCTCATCGGGAAGCCTGCTTCCCCCTTTCTCACTCCTCCTGCTTGTGTTCCCTCTCTAACTGTGTATCTGCCTGTCAAATAAATACATAAAATCTGTAAAAAAAAAACTAAGATAAGTATTAATATACTTTCCTTCTATCATGAATTCTGTATTCTTTTTTTTTTTAAGATTTCATTTATTTGACAGAGAGAGAGATGACAAGTAAGCAGAGAGGCAGGCAGAGAGAGAGGAGGAATCAGGCTTCCTGCTCAGCAGGGAGCCTGATGCGGGCCTAGATCCCAGGACCTCGAGATCATGACCTGAGCCGAAGGCAGAGGCTTTAACCCACGGAGCCACCCAGGCGCCCCATGAATTCTGTATTCTTTTTTTTTTTTTTTAAATATTTTATTTATTTATTTGACAGAGGGAAACACAGCCAGAGAGGGAACACAAGCAGGGGGAGTGAGAGGGAGAAGCAGGCTTCCCGCCGAGCAGGGAACCCCATGTGGGGCTTGATCCGGGGACTCCGGGATCATGACCTGAGCCAAAGGCAGTCGCTTAACCAACTGAGCCACCCAGGTGCCCCTGAATTCTGTATTCTTACTGCACAAGGGTGATGATTTAAGATCCAGTCTGTGTGAGAGATAAGCATGATTTAGTTTCATAATTCATAACGTATATGAACTAGAAGACAATGAGATGTTCAGAGAAGTACAACCACTACTGCCATGAAGAAAAAAAGGGGGTATCATCAGATACCTCACAGAGAGAAGGTTCCAGAAGTTCATCATATTCTTACAGAATGTAGTTTCATGGGACTCTTATGTCCCTCATCCCAGGATAGAGCAGCAGAACATCCTAAATTTCCATTCAGTAATGACTAAAAATGATATTTGCTCTAAAAATTGGGAATCATGAGAAAAAGTCAATCGAGTGGGGTTGGGAAGGAAGAGGAACTGATGTGAGAAACAGAGGCAGAAAGCAGTGTCGATGAAATTAAAGGTCCTTATAACCTGCATCCCTTTAACAAATACTTGACACAGGCATTGTGTACTGATCCTCAAGGAGGTTCCCAACTGCGTTGAGGTTAACGCCTTGCTAGAGGAAAAGCAACCTTAGTTTGACAATGGCAAGGCATCTGGTATCCTGCGGGTCTTCTTCAGCATGTGAAAATCTTTTTGGAACTTCCCTTATCCTTACATCCCCCTACTCCAAGGTATATAGTCAGTTGTCTTCACAATCCTGGGGCAGCAGAAGCTTTATCTGCCCACAGGTCCTGCCCCTGTGCTTTAATAAAACCACCTTTTTTTAAACAGAAAACATGTCAAGAATTCCTTCTTGGCCCTCAGCCCCAGAATCCAACAGCACTCCAAACCACATCAGTCTGGCTGCTGACCTGGGGGATAAGAGCCTCTCAGACACACACTAAGACCTGGGCCTCCCAGCTCCTAACAGTGTCAGCAGCACATCTAACAGACTTCCCACAGGAAGGTACTTTATTATTTGCATTGGTTTTATTAATGAAAGTGGAATTAGTTTTCATTTGGGTTGTCTCCATTAAGGAAAACATGACAAAGATGGAGATGAAGGTTAAAAAAACTACAGAAAGCATCAGGTGCCAGGGCTCAGAGGTGAGAACAAAATAGGATTTAAGCAAAGAGTGGACATGATTAGATTCACACTGTAGGAGGAGCAGTGAGCAGACAAGAAATTGTGGGAGGGAGACACAAGGAAAAGAAACTGATCCTTTAGGAAGCCATAGAGTGATGAAGGTAAGAAGTGAAGGTAGCTAGACAATGAGACAGAGAAGGATCTCGCTTGAGGATATATTAGTAGGGAACAACAATACAGTTTTACACAAAGACCCTCCAATCCTCCTGAGTAGTGAGGCGACACTTGCTCAGTCTGCACTGAGAGCAGGTCCAGAGGTGGGTGGTGGATGCCGTTTGGAACCTGTTGGCTTTCAAAAAAAAAATGGGATGGTTAGCCAAGCCTGCAAAGCAGCAGCCACTGGATCACTGGGAGGAACATACTGACTTAGGCCATCAGAGGAAAGCAGCTCCAGGATATCTTCCACTCCTGCCCCTGGAGAGACACCAGAAGTCAACTTTCCTGTCATATATACTAGTCCCCCGGGGGAAGAAAAGATCCCTAGAGCCTATGAGGGCAGAAGCTGGGGACCCACTTTGAAAAACTGTAGGATAACTTGACGTGGGCCATGTGATCATCTTAAGAAATGTGTGGTGAGTCTCCAGCATGTTAGCCATTTCACAAGCGCGGGTCCTACGTAGTTTGTCAACCTTCTCTCATCTCAAGAGGTTAGTACTATATTATCACCTCCTATTAGATACTAGGTGCTTTGTCCAACCCCTTTATCGGAGGAGTGAGGCCATGAGCTGGAACCCTAGCTGATGTGACAGGTGGGCGTGTGTAAGGCCCTCTTCCCAGGGGCATACTGGCTCCTGAGGAGAGCGAAGGAAAAAAAGCACCCAGAGGCAATATCAACTTCCAGGCTTGAGCATGGTTAGCATAACTTCTTAATGCTCTCCCCTTGAGAGCGAGAGGATGTGAGGTCCCTCAGGCCCTCTGTTTACCTCTTCCCGACATTGAACATTAGCTGGAAATAATAAAGGAGCAGGGAGTCGATCTGTCCACCACCCCTTGCTTTCCCCTTCATTTATTTCTTTGTTTGGTGTGTCTGCCCTTCTTGCAGAGTTTCTGGCTGGCTGTCAGCACAACTGTTCTTTCTGTGTGGCCCAATCCCATGATTAGGTGAGTGCCGTCTGTTTGAGGCAAGTGGCCCGAACCAGGATTTGGACAGAAAGAGCGGGTGGGTGAACACTCAGGGCTCGGTCTCCGGGAGCTATGCACTGAGACTGTTACTTCCTTTCCGGAGTGATTCCCACATAGAAGCCCAGGTCATGGTCACCAGACTTGTACAGATGCTCCATCCAATGAATGGCCAAGCATTTGAACAGATACACAATTATACACCTGGGTTAAGCATGGCCAAGGTAACCTGCCTGCAAAGGTCTGGGTCACATGTGTGAGAAGGACCCACTACTGAGTTGAACAATGGGACTAAGTGTGTAGGTGTGTGGGTGTGCGCCTGGGCTACTGCTATTAGTTTGGGTGCATCGTTCTGTTTCTGTTCTCTTCTTCACGGTGTGGTCTGACTGCAAAGGCTGATACAGATGATCTCTAGAGAGAAGCACGGCAGTCCATGCTCACTCTGGGCCAGACACTGCTGCTTTGCAATCTTGGCTAAACATCCCAATTTTCTTGAAAAAGGTGACCACCTCTGAACTCTGGATGTTCCCAGAGACCAGAACCTGAGTAATGGAGATGCTGTCAAGGAGGCTTTCTGTGGCTCCAAAAAGTGTTTTTATGTATAGATAAAGGAAGGTCAGAAAGAAAAGAACATTCTGCTTCTGTTTTACCAAAAGCAGAAGAGTAGAGAGTGTAAGTGTTAGTGTGGCAGATGTGGGTCTGATGAACTGGGTCTCAGAATGAGTAAAAGTGTGGGGATTCACAGGAGGCTGAGTGTGAGCTGTGTCTAGACTCGGAGGTACATAAACGTCACAAGCCTCCTGTCAGTGCTGCCCCGAGGAGTGCTGGGCCTTGCTGTGTGGTTGGCAATGTGGAGCTTTGGAATGACTTTCCATGTAAATGCATCACTGCAGAAGGAAGAAGGCATGGGAACTTAGTCCTTACAAGAATGACTCTCCAAGTAAAATTTCTGGGAATTTACGCAAGAAATTTATACTCCAAAATCCAATCGTGGATAGATTAGAAACAATAGAAATATGTTGTTTCTATTTTTCTTGGTATGTGTTCACGTGCTTGTGTGATTCGGGTGATGTGTATAGTGTGTACGTGTGTGTGTGTGGTGTGTGGGTGTGTGTGGTACACACGTGTGTGTAAGGTGTATTTGTGATGCAGGGTGCTGGGAAAATGTGATTTGTAGGAGTATGGTTGGTGCATCTATTGTGGGAAAATGTATGAGAGAATGCAGATAGAGATCAGAAAATTTGAGATTTTAAATACAAAAGTGTGTGTGTATGTGAGAGAATAAGCGCTGCTGGGTCTAATTTCTATCCAAAAGAATATGGGTTGGGGGCGCCTGGGGGGCTCAGTTGGTTAAGCGACTGCCTTTGGCTCAGGTCATGATCCCGGAGACCCGGGATCGAGCTCCACATCGGGCTCCCTGCTCGGCGGGAAGCCTGCTTCTCCCTCTCTCACTCCCCCTGCTTGTGTTCCCTCTCTCACTGTGTTTCTCTCTGTCAAATAAATAAAATCTTAAAAAAAAAATATGGGTTCAAAAGAAACATTCCTTTTGGACAGAAATCTTGACTAGGAGTGCTGTTAAGTCAAAATATTAGGATGGCATACATTTGTGTAGTGTGTATGGTACTAGAAAATTATTATTATTATTATTATTATTATTATTATTATTATTATTATTGATGTGGGAGGAGCAGGGCTTCATGAACCTCATCTATATGGAACTCTTCTAATTTTTCTTGATGTCGCACATGTTATCCAGCATAGGGTAGGAACTCAGCCTGCGTTTGTTAAATTGACCAAATTTTTGGATGTTTACCTCATCCAAAATTGTGTTTACCTCACAGGTGTAACAGCCATAGTCATCTGGGAGCCTTGAGAGAGAAAGTATGTATCCTAGAGCAAATTTTGATATCTTGCATGGCAGAAGAAGCAGATCCTAGCAAGATCCTGTCAAGACTAAGCAGCCAATAATGTCCATAAAGTCACAGAAACTATTACCACCATGAAAAAGTATACACAGTAATTTATATCTTGTATTAGGGGCATTCTATATCATGAGAAGAGTGATGGTAGCCAGGAAGGAAGGCTGCCTGGAAAAGTTGTGTAAATCAGCAGGGGTGGCCAGAAGAAAGGACATATTCCCTTGAGGTAGAAGGACTCTACGTCTCAGTGGATCTGAGACAATTCTGGTTTCTGCACATTACCTGAAATTGTTTTAATAGCAGCCTATACTTACTTCAGAGGTGTTCTATTGTAGATAACTGAAACGGTCTCCATAGGTTTACGAATCAATAATGATAAATGAGTAGTTAGAGGTAAGAGTGACTCAAGTGACCCTAATTTTATCCTCCACTACCCTCTGTCCTCAGGCCCTGGGACTTGTGTCATCGTGTTCTACCATGATCGTTGGCAACCTGAGCAGTTACAACCCAGGCCCCTTCATTCTGGTGGGGATCCCAGGCCTGGAGCAGTGCCATGTGTGGATTGGGATTCCCTTCTGTATCATCTATATTGTGGCCTTTGTGGGAAACTGCACCCTTCTCTACCTCATCGTGGTGGAGCATAGCCTTCATGAACCCATGTTCTTCTTTCTCTCCATGCTGGCCATGACGGACCTCGTCCTGTCCACAGCTGGTGTTCCCAAAACACTCAGTATCTTTTGGCTTGGGGCTAGAGAAATCACATTTCCGGGGTGTCTTACGCAAATGTTCTTCCTCCACTATAGCTTTGTCCTAGATTCAGCCATCTTGATGGCCATGGCATTTGACCGTTACGTGGCCATCTGCTCCCCCCTGAGATACACCACTATTCTCACTCCCAAGACCATCATCAAGATCGCAGTGGGCATATCCTCTCGAAGCTTCTGCATCATCCTGCCAGATGTATTCCTGCTCACACGCCTGCCTTTCTGCAGGACCCGCACCATCCCGCACACGTACTGTGAGCACATAGGTGTTGCCCGGCTCGCCTGTGCCGACATCTCCATCAACATCTGGTACGGCTTTTGTGTTCCCATCATGACGGTCATCTCGGATGTGGTTCTCATTGCTGTCTCCTACACCCTCATCCTCCGTGCGGTCTTCCGCCTCCCCTCCCGGGATGCCCGCCAGAAGGCGCTTGGCACCTGTGGTTCCCATGTCTGTGTCATCCTCATGTTCTATACGCCTGCCTTCTTCTCCATCCTTGCCCATCGCTTTGGGCACAACGTCTCCCGCACTTTCCACATCATGTTTGCCAACCTGTACATTGTTATCCCACCTGCACTCAACCCCATCGTCTATGGAGTGAAGACCAAGCAGATCCGAGATAAGGTCATACGTTTGTTTTCTACGAAAGGTTCAGAATGAAGTTGCAGTGTGTTGTGGGAAAGCTAGCATCATTTTACAGAGCATATTAATGTAACAGGAATGAGAAAACACTATTTCTAGTGAAGGTGAGACTGCCCGCAGGTGCTTTTGCATACCAGGAAAATGGTATGAGTTATAGGAAGGAGATGTTCTATGTATAAAAAATTCCCGGACGACCTGTTTGTGGAATATGCAGGAGCACAGGTTATGGCCACGAAAAAGAGGCAGAAACAAGGAGTTGACATACCTTAAAAGGGCAAAGCAATACAAATTTGGAAATTGTAATATACAACTATGGAGAGAAAAATGAGTTAAGTAAGGCAGAAACCCTGAAGAAGAGAGACAGAAAGTGAAAATAGCAATGAATAATGTATTACTAAGTGAATTTGTAGATGGATTGAGGAAATTTACAATATCACTCAATACTTATTATTATTTATGGTGTGTGTCTGCAGTTTCCATTCAATGCCCCCAACATACAAAGTCCTTCAGTTAAGTGCTATGAGCAGTGAGGTCTACCACCAGTGCCACAACGAGGAGGGGAGAAGCCTTTCTCAAGGCCTGCATTGTTAGCCCCGGTGCTGGTGGAGGAGCATAGCTTCTAGACTCCAAGACACTGAGGAAGGGAGCTGCAGGGTTGGCGTCAGAAGACCTGGAGCCAGTTCACTGGGACAGTAATGTAGACATTTAACTCCACTGGCCAGGAGCTCTTGGGGCCCTTAGGTACAGGTGTGTTTCCTGAGTTGGGAGAGAGAACCAAATACCAGACCCACCATTGCAGAGCAGGGGGATGAGTAGAGGAATTCTATAGGGAAGTAATGCCTGCATGCTAAGATAGATCTAACTGCACAAAGATTTCACCAGAAACAGCACTATATATCGTATTCTAAGAAAGATCTAGAGACAATAACTCCTCCCCCCTTTTTTTCCATTATCCATCGATTTGAAATTGTTTGTTGAGTATCCACTATATTGTAACATGGTTCTAGGCATTCAGGCTATGACTGTTAATAATGGAGAGACTCAGCCCGCTTTTCTTGAGCTTATAATCTCAGGAGAGTGACACACAACAAAGAAGAGAACAAATCCTTTGCTTTCAAAGAGTAATGTAACTGATAGAGAAATGAAGTGACTACAGTGATGCACCATGGGTGGGCGATGAAGACAGTGGCAGAGAGGACAGGATAGGCTAAGGGTCTGGGGCTGGGAACAGTATGACCTGACTGTGGACAGAAGAGAGGCCAGTGTGTCTGGAGCACAGGGAGGTGGGGATAGCAGAGGAGGGAGGAGGAGCAGCATGGCCAAGTCCTGTGGGTTTGGAATTATTCAAAGTTCTTTCTAGAAGGAAGAAACTGAAGCCTGAAGAATGAAGTGACTTTTCCAAAGCACACAGTGAGGCAGTTAAATAGATGCAGAGCTAGGATGGAATCATGCAGCATACATCATTTCTAGTATTGTATTCAAAGGCATAAAATATAAATATTGCTAGAATAAACAGAGGAAACAAATGAGAGGCTTGCAGAAATGTGCATACTGTTTCTTGAAAGTGTGCATAGTAGCATTTACTGAGCATTCATATTACACCATGAAATTTTGTCATTCTCCAATTACAGTTAAATAAAAAGCTATGAGTGGAATAGTGAAAGCCTCATAGTAAAAGCCTATATACACTTTTGAAGTAAAGGCATGCCGTGCATATCATATTTAAAATTTTAATATATCAGATGAATTCACATCTTCTTTGTTAATTTATCTAACATAGTTTGGTTTGCTGTGAATTGTACTTGTAGGCAATAATCATGATTAAGCCAATTTTTTTTTTATTTGCTTGGGTTTTGCATTTCTAATGTTAGTAGTAGGGGAATGTGCCTCCTAAAGGTCTATTAATATGATGGAAGACATCATGTAAAGGCCATAATTTAAGGACATCATTTCATCATTTTAAGGACATGTACTTGTATCTTTTATTTAAAATGAGGCAATGGGGTCGCCAGGTTGGCACAGTTGATTAAGCGTCTGACTCTTGGCTTCAGCTCAGGTCACGATCTCATGGTTGTGGGTTTGAGCCCTACATCAGGTTCTGTGGTCAGTGCAGAGTCTGCTTCAGTTTCTCTCTCCCTCTCACGCACTCTTTCTCAAATAAAAAACAACAACAACAACAACAACAACAACGAAGAATCTTGGCATCCAGGGGCGCCTGGGTAGCTCAGTTGGTTAAGCCACTGCCTTCAGCTCAGGTCATGTTCCTGGAGTCCCGGGATCGAGTCCCACATCGGGGTCCCAGCTCCGTGGGGAGTCTGCTTCTCTCTCTGACCTTCTCTCCTCTCATGCTCTCACTCACTCTCTCTCTCTCTAATAAACAAATAAATAAAATCCTTTAAAAAAGAAAAAAAATAAAATAAAATTAGGCAAGTGACTCTCTGTGTTCATTATTTACCTTCCATGCTTTGGTATTCACTTCTATCAGTTTATCATATACATTTACATTAAATTCAAATGATCGTTCAATGAAAGAAACGAAGCCAGAATCCTTTAATTTCCTCTGCGTGGATTTTGTTCAATGGAAAATAGTATCTAACACATTCTATTAAATTTGTATGCTGCTCAGTGATGAATTTTTGCAGACACCTAACATATAACTCTTCATTTTATTGATGACTTGGTATTTCATGGCTGACATCATACAGTTTTATAGAAAACTTCTAACTTGTAAAGTTACCTCTAAAATTCATCCACTAGTGAAAAATATAGGGCATGAGAGTATTAAGCATATTAAGAATACCAAAGATAGTAGAAGAAGAAAATGAGTGCCCCATCATTTCATTAAGAGGTGACACCATGGGGTGCCTGGGTGGCTCAGTCAGTCAAGATCTGCCTTTAGCTCAGGTTCCGGGACTTGAATTTCCTCTTGGGCTCCCTGCTTAGTGAGGATTCTGCTTCTTCCTCTGCTCCTCCACCTGCTTGTGTTCTCTCTTTCTCAAAAAAAAAAATCTAAAAAATTTAAAAGGTCTAAAGAGGAGAAAAAAGGAGGAGGGTGAGACCAAAAAATGTTTTTTTTTTATTTTTCACAAACACTAAAATTTCAGTCCATAGTTCAGACATCTCTGTATAATTTTCCCCGTAATAATGACTAATCTTCACCTGGCAGTCCTTTTTTCTTTATGATCAGTTTCTATCCTATCACGCAACAATGAGAATCATCTTAAATATAACAATAACTTTCCTGCAACTCCCCATTCTTTCTACAGCATTCACCACATTATTCCTAACAAGAGTACTTTTTTCCCCTAACAAGTCTTCCACTGTGAATGCCTGCAGTGTTTATCAGTTCCTATCCCTGTTCCATCAGAACGTACTTCTACACCAAACTTAAAACTTAGACTACATGTGCTGATATTGTATACTTCATAGTTTTATAAGCAACTTTTGAAAGACCAATTCTTCTACATATTCCTGCCATATTGAAATCACACATGTGTAAAATTATTTTCATGCTAGCAGTACCTGTGCATTCATTGATTAGCAATGAAATATACTTTGCCAGCTTTATTTGTTCTGGGATTTGGCTTCTGTATCCCTAACTACTCCCTTGTACATGTGATGCAATGTGGTCATTGTAAAGTGGGCAGCCTGCCTAGGCACAGACTCCCACAAAGAGCAGTGCAGGGTGAATTCCTTCCTTAGAACTCTTAGGAATAAATGGTCATGTTCACAGAGTGCAATTGTTGTTTCTGTCTCTGGGCCATATCTCAGCAATGACTCTCACGTACTCCAGTTCCAATGTATCCACCCACACTCCACAAGGGAAAGGCCGGACATGAGAAGAGGTTATTGGACTATTCTAGAATAGGTGATTGTAACAGGTGATTACAACAGTATAAGGACTTTTTTTTTTTTGGTTGTTTCTTGGGAACACGTTAAGTTTGCTCTGTGACAGTATAAACACAAGAGAATTCTTTCAAACGAGATCTAAAAACAAATACAGACCATGGAGGACATATTTTGAAATATCTGGTGTTACCATATCCCCTACGTGGAACGGAAGGCATTTTCAAGAGAAGGGAGAGTTGTGAAACTAAATGTCCACTACGAGGTTCCACCTGCTACCCCATGTGGATCCCACAGGCATCTCAAAGAGCCAGAGTTTGTCCTCAAGCTGACTCTGCAAGCCACACAACCTTGAGTAATGTTGTGTCACTCTCCCAAGCTCAGGCGTCATGCTGGTGCTCCACGTTTGCTACTCTAGTTTCACACCACCTCTCTGGCAATGTCCACGAGTCGTCATTGTAGAAAGGAAAGAAACTGGACCAGAGAATAAGACACTTGCTCCAGTCTGTGTAGCAGTGGAACCTATTCAACCCCATGTCTGCCCAGTTCAACAGCCCAGGCTCTTCCCACCATGCTGCTCTGTCTATCAGACTAAGGGGCAGAAACAATGCTAAGTAATGAGCCTCCATGTCTAGGGGCAATTGGGTTTGTTATTAGTGGAGCGTGAAGCACATCCCCAACTGAGTGTGCTGTGCCCCACCCAGGGGCTCTGCGGAGACCTCCCTGCTCAGTGTCAGTGTCTTCCTATCCCGGGATCTGAGTGGGGTAGGCATAGAAACCTGTGGGGACCAGGAGAGTCAGCAGAGTTGCCTGCAGACCTCTGCTAATCCCTCATTAACAGTGCACAGCTGTGACTTGCAGGTTCTCAATGCCACCAGGGATGAAAGGTCCATGGCCCTGATGGGCAGAGAAGAGACCCATAAATCCTTCCCACCCACACCAGCTCTCCCTCAGACCTGCCCCAGAAGCACCTTTGGAGCGCCCAGGTCACTGGTGCCCTGACTACTGAATGGACAAGCTGGGACAGCAGGACTGGAGCATCCCTGGGTAGATGGAGGCTGGCCGGCCCCTTCTCATCTTTAATCTGACCTCTCCACCAGAAGGTGAGGGCTACTGACCCACTGGCAACAAGAATTCCTCAGGCAAGATCAGTTACACCCTAGACAGGGTCTGGGGGGTCCTGAAAATCTCTCCTCCCTATGCCCTACCTGGATTTATCCCATAGTGAGTGAAGCACTGAAGGTCCCACTTGAAGTGCCAATCCCCATGGGATGGTCTATGAAACCTCTTTGTCCTGATGGAAATATGTTGTGCACACCCTTTTTCAGAGAACAACTTTGGGATACCAAGGAAAGCATAAGTGGAGGTCAGCATGACCGGTAAGTTTGAGAAGTGGGGTGAGGTGCTACCACTCCTCTGTCACTATTCCTGGGTCAGAAGAATGTGGAAGATGCAGGTGGGGGAACAGGATCAGGGATTAAAAGTCAACACCCCCACATTCTCTATTTTATTTGGAAGCTATCTCGTTTTCATCCCCCTTTTCTTGGCTCCACTGTCAAGGGAAGTTCCTTCTTTGGTCTGATCAGTTCTAATCTGATACACTTTCAGTCTGAATTTTAGCCATTTTTTTTTTCCAAGTTCAGTTTTTTTTTTTTTTCCCAAGTTCAGGTCCACTGTGCTTTCAATATTCTTTAGTTCAGCTCCCAAGTTATCTTTTTTGGTTTTTAGTATGTATTAATGCTGGTTGATCAGGTTAGGAAATTGAGAACTAGAGATGCAGTGGAAAAGAACTTAATAGGAATGGGCTCAAGGAATAATGCAAATACTAAAAGTAAAAATTACAATTTTATTTAAAATGAATTGGGTATTCACTGTGTTTCAAGCAAATTTCCTTTATTCATTTTTTTGTGTGGGAAAAAGCATTTCATCATTCAATTCATATACTTTAGGCAAAAACTGTGTTTGATGTGGCCTCCTCTCTGTGGAGGGTCTGTTCTATGTGTCTTTGGGTCATTTTCTGGGTTTATTCCCCTGATGTGATCATTACTCAGGCATCTCCCTGGCACGAGGTGAGCTCAGGATCCTCCTACTCTACCAACTTCCCTGAAGTCCCAGAGTTGCTTCCATATGTTATTTTACCTATCCTTACAAGATTTCCTATCAAGTAGGTGCATTTATTCTTATCCTCAATTAAGGGAAAGCAAATAAAGATATAGAGGCGTTGAATCTCTTGTGTCAGTCCTGCAGCCGGTCTGTGGCAGAACTAGGGTCTGAACGTAGATAACGTGGCCTCGGAGCCCGCTCTAGATCCTCACCACTGCGGAGAGGGGAGTACATGAGAACAAGGAAAACTGGAACATTGTGCCTGGTTTCCCTCTCACTCCTACCTCCTCCACAGTCAGCAGGGGGATCATGAATTCCAATTAAAGCAAGGGCCAAAGTGCTTATTCGATTCCCTCCAAATCATATTACAGAGCTGGGATTGAACACCTGTTGCCGAAGTTCAGTTCTCGAAGTCTTCCTCTCTGCCTTCTTTCTGTGTTCCTGCTCCCAGCTGCATTTAATGTTCCTTGTTCTGCTCTTTCCTGGAGGGAATACTTATCCCTCAAGCCCCATAGGCAGGACACAGTCTGTGAGCCACTCTGAGGAGAACCAAGGCCCTGTGAGAAGGATCAAGAGGATAGGAAGAGGGAGGACATGGGCTCTGGCTTGGAACTCACTGGGATGAGGCAACAGATGGAGGGAGGTGAGTCTCGCTCTGTGGCTGGTTCATGTAGGTCTGTGCGCCCTCAGGGCCCCCAGTGACTCCCGCCAGGAAGAAGGTACACATCTGTGAATGGAGTCAGAAGGTGGACCCCTCCCCGACCTCCTCCCCCCCGCCCCCGGCCCCGCCGCCCCAGAGTGGGAGCGGAAACCCAGGTCAGATGAGCTGCACAGTCTGTGTGAGTGGCAGAATAGCTTCTCCTGCCCAGAAAAAAACCGCTGTTGAGTGAGAAACAAGGCAGGACTTCCAGCAGAGGAAACAGTCGTGGACTGGGATCCAACAGATGTTACTCCTCGTCCCAGCCATGTGTGAGCCAGCCTTTCTGGGCATGGGTTTCCTGGTCTCAGACAGGGGCACACACACTGGGTTGGCTTTGCATGTGCGGGCGGGTCGGAGCAGCTGCAGGCTCCAGACTGTGGCTCTGAGAGTTGTCCTGCTCCTGAGCTCTGGGGGAGCAGAGCCCCTACTGCCACCTCCCTCAGCATGTCCCTTGTGAACCCCTGACTCAGATAGGGCTGTGTGGGGCCTAGAGATGAGGTGAGGGACCGAGCAGAGAGCAGAGTGGGAAGTGAAAGATGACAAGCAGCCCCTTGTCTAGAGCCAGAGCAGAGACCAAGGTGGAGGTTTGGGGAGGGTTCTCAGCTGCCTCCTCCACCCCTTTCCTTAGCCTACGAGAGGAAATAGGAGCAGAGGTGTGGACTATAGACATGAATCATATGGGGCAGTTTTCCCTGGAATTTTGCCATAAGGAAGTACGTAGGCAGCTCCCCTCCCCGCGCGAGTTTAGGACTTGCTCTTGGGGCCCCTGCCTGGCACAGGTTATGTTTGCCCTGTGGTTTTGGGAGAGACATTCCCAGGCCTATGGGAGTTGACATCTTTCTTTCATCAGAAAGGCTGGCCCTGTCTTGTTAATCCTGAAAGGATGTTCTCAGGGTCCAGAGGAGCCCCAAGGGCCCCCACAGTGAGAGAGGCAAGTCCAGACCCCATGACTTGGCAAAGCCTTATTCTTCAGAAGGAAGTTCTGGTTTTTAAACCAATAAGTCTTTAATTTGGAAAAGTCTATCCTGGTTTATTACCTGATTCTTCTCTGCAGGAGTGAAAATGTGAGGGTGTGAGAGAAGGCCCACGAGACAGTGCTGTGGAGAAGCCTGGAGCAGACACAGAGTGTGGGATGCTTGAGAGCCCCCTGCCCACTACCCCTCTGCCACCCCAGGCCACTGTGTTCTCTGTTCACCTGCCCCGGGTTCCTTACTCCCTGGAATAGCTTAAAATATCAAATGCAATACTTCATGAAGTTCATGGACATAACTGTAGTCTTCAGGCAGAGCGTTGAAATCATATTGTGGCTTACATGCTTTTTGTAGGCTACTCCTTATCCATGTAAACTCAGATAAGGAAAGTCTGTCCACCTCCTCCATTTTTCCCTACACTGCCATTTTTCCCTACACTGCACCTGGCCCCAGTCCCTCCCATGGCAGCCCCACCCTGAGGGTCTGCTATGTTCTCTGGGTGACCAGAAGTTTCTGGATTGATTTCTTCAGAACTTGATGGGTTTGTCCACGGACAAAGAACAGAAGAAAAAAGAGTCACAAAACTGAGTCACGGTATGACTGTCTACACTGGTCAAAGAAGAAATTAATTTTCACCACCCAGGTACTTTGAAGTATGATGAATAGAGCTGGAGGGAGGGATGTCAAAGCCATGGGCTGCTGGGACAAAATACTAGACAAACTGGAAGGAATAGGCTGTTTGGGAGAGTAGCGGTGCTAGTAAAGTGGCTTCTGGAAAAGGACTTTGGAAGAGGAGTTTCATCTGAGCATTGGTCAGTGTGTGAAAGGAAAAAGAGTCATTCCATATCTCCAACCTCTGATATACAGAGGGGGGAGGGAACACGGAGAATGTTGATGGGATTAGGTTTGGATGAGACAGACAACTTCTTCTGGGACAGGACATTGGGAAATGCACATTCTGCTGCTCGCT
This sequence comes from Spilogale gracilis, assembly GCA_004023965.1. Taxonomy (NCBI): domain Eukaryota; kingdom Metazoa; phylum Chordata; class Mammalia; order Carnivora; family Mephitidae; genus Spilogale; species Spilogale gracilis. The sequence continues at coordinate 40,067 of PITA01004915.1, read as the reverse complement.
GTGCCTGGGTGGATGAGGAGACATTCCGCCCAGAGAAGACTGTCAGAAGAGTGTGGTCTTTAGTTAGATGAGTTTTGGGTTTTATGCTGTTGTTGTTGTGTTTATGGATTTTATATATTTATTTGAGAGCCAGAAAGAGAGTGAGAGAGAGGAAACAGTAGTGGGAGGAGGGGCAGAGGGAGAAGCCTACTGACACTGGGCTGGATCCTGGGACTCCGTGGTCATGACCTGAGCCCAAGGCAGATGCTTGAGCAACTGAGCCTCCCAGGTTCCCCAATTTAGTCAGATGAGTTTTGAGGCAAATCCTAGCTTTATTTATCAGTTGTGGGTCCTAGAGTTAGTCCACTGACCTGTCAGAAACCAAATTCCTTCATTCATCATATGTGAACATGAGCAAATCCACAAATCCACAGATGGCTAAGGAACCCATAGGTCAGCATAGGGCTCCCTGCAGCACCCAAAGCCCCAGCCCTCATCTCTACCCATGTAAAGTCCCTGGAGAGCTGGTGCTGGCTTCTCACAGGCCTCACTCACACCCTGCAGGGACAGAGCCCAGCGGAGCCAGGAGATGGGACTGGACCGTGTACTGCCTGCTCTCAACCAGACTGTGCTCCTCCCTAGGCCTGGGCCCTTCATCCTGCTGGGGGTGCCGGGCCTGGAGGCCTTGCATGCCTGGCTTTCAGTGCCTGTGTGCCTGCTGTACGTGGCTGCTGTGGCAGGGAATGTCCTTCTCCTAGTGCTGGTGGCAGCTGACAAGACACTTCGGGCCCCCATGTACCAGCTGCTGGGGCTTCTGGCTGCTGCTGACTTGGTTCTGGCCACATCCACGGTACCCAAGGCTCTGGCTGTGCTCTGGGGCCTGTCGGGGGAGATCTCCTTTGCGGCCTGCCTAGCCCAGCTCTTTGTGGCCCATGTGACCTTCATTGCCGAGTCTTCGGTGCTCCTGGCCATGGCTGTGGACCGCTATGTGGCCATTTGTCAGCCTCTGCGCTATGGGGCGCTGCTGACCCAGCGTGTGGTGGGCATGGTAGCTGTAGCCGCGGTGACCCGTGGTGCCTGTGTCATGGTCCCCCCCGTGGCCCTGCTGCAAAGACTGCCTTACTGTGGGCAGCGGGAGCTCCCCCACACCTACTGTGAACACATGGGTGTGGCTCGCCTGGCATGTGGCGATACGCGCCCCAACGTCTGGTATGGCTTGGCCACCACCCTGCTGTCTCCAGCCCTGGACTTAGGGCTCATCGCTGCTTCCTACGCCCTCATTCTCCGCGCTGTGTGTCGCCTGCCGTCCCATGGGGCCCGCTGCAAAGCCTTGGGGACCTGTGGGGCACACGCCAGCGTCATCACTCTCTTCTACACACCCGCCCTCTTCTCTTTCCTGGCTCACCGTTTCGGCCGCCACACGGTGCCTCGCCATATCCACATCCTCCTGGCTAACCTCTATGTGGTGGTGCCCCCAGCCCTTAACCCTGTGGTCTATGGAGTACGGACCCAGCAGATTGCTCAGAGGCTCAGGCGTTTGCTTCGGCTCTACTGGGCAAGGGCAATAAGGGATGTGGGCCCTGATATGGCCTCCCATGGCAGGGACTGAGCACCTATTTGCTGAGGCATGTGCCCTCCAATGGCCAAAGAGCGCTGCCAGGCCCCTCTGAGCGGGTGTCTTCATCATCTGCCAATAGGTGGCGCCCTGGTCCCCCCAGCCCTGTTCCCGGCTCTGGGACAGAATGCACACTGAACTCTCTCCTGGCCTGGGGCTAGCATGGCTAGGCTTTCCCCACACTTTCTAATTGTATATCAATCTCCACGGTTGCATGTCACACGTCTCACACGGAACAGGTCGGGCCTGGACTGTGGCAAACAAGGAGGCCCACAGTCGTGGTGTGGAGATCAAAGTCTCATCTTTCTTCATCACTCTGCCCAGCCAGCACCAGATTAGTGAAAGTGGCTCTGTGTGGGGCCTTTTGTCCAGTGTGGGACACTAAGCAGGAACTCCATGTATGCTGAACAGGTGAAGACAGAAGGGGCTGAGGAAATGGCACAGTATGAACCAAAGAGAACAGAGCTCTGGAAACTGACATGGCTTCTGACCTGGCTGTTTCACACTGTCAGTCTTGGAAGAGCTGCTGGCTCTGGGAGGGAAGGCAGTAGATTGCCCCATGGTGCCCACCTGAGCTATTTCCCCTCTCTGCTCCCGTGATGAGCTTTCCCATGCTTTCCCAACTGGTTTCACTTGCTAGGTTTACTTGGCAAAACATAGGCAGAGGACCCCAGCTCTAGTTGTCATGCTTCAGGCTCTGAGTTCCTGCAGACTTCCTCCTTTCCATCCCTCCTTGCATAAAGCGTAGGAACACCTGTGGACAGTGGACAGGTGGACAGTGATTCTGGAGAGGATTCCCACTCCATGCAGCTTTATTCCCAACTCACTCCTCTCCTACTTCCCTAACCTCTGTGGCTCCGCTGGACCCGTGGCTACAGCAAGGCCAGGCCAGAGGAGTTGATGGAGAATGGATCCCAGGCCTGAAGCAGGAAGCCAGAGGGCGAAAATCTGTAAAGCAGGAGTGGGTATAATCTCTCATTAAGGATTGCCCAAGAGAGCCCAAGGCATGTCTTCCTGGGGTCATATATTCACTTCAGCTCTCCAGCCCTCTCCCTAGAATAAAAAGTACATGCTTCCCATGCCTCTCTCTACTGGGTATTCTGTGTTGGACAATGGGCTCTAAAGGAGGGGATGCATTAGCAAGTAGCCTTTATGTGAAAAGCCTATGATATCTGAATTGGGGGAACAATGACAAGTAGGGAAATAATAAAGGATAAAAATTTCTCAATGGAAAAATGGCAGGAAATGTGGTCTTCATATGAAATCTGACATCTCTTTGGTATTGGGGTTGTTGAGACTTACAACTGCCTGGAAGGTACTCAAGAGACCTAGTGGAAGAAGAAAGTCCAGTTTTGGGTGGCCAGCACTAGGAACACTGAGCTACAGCTCAGGAACCAACCCTTCCTTTTCTTTAGGGTTCATCAGGGGAGATCCCAAAGGAGTAGAGCCTTGACAAGAAGATATGGGGAGGGTGTTCTCTTGAAGGATAGGCAGTGCTGGCATCAAGAGGTCTAATTAGCAGACCCATTAAATAGTGGGGTGGGAAGGACATGTTTAGAGTGCTTAGAACAGTGAAGAAGACGGACTTCTTGGTTGCGGAGGGCACAGAGCAGAGCAGGCCAGCACAAGGCTGCTGAGCCAGTTCCCTAGGTATACAGGTTGACTCTCACCCAAGGGCCCCTGGTTACGTAAATGGTTTCTGTCCTAAAGATGGACAGTTATATTTTTCTCTAGAGTGTACCTCCCTTAAAGTTGAGAAAAAGACCATAAACCTTCCTGAAAGGGACCCATCTGAAAGAGGCCCCCATAGTCTGTCTGAGGTTTGCCTAATTCTGTTTGGCACCCAACAGGGCGAGGACAGATCCCAGCTCGAGGATAGAGGAGAGAGACCCTGTTTATGTATAATAGTCACGTCTACTCCATCTCTGGAAGCACAAGTGTGTCACAGCTTTCTTCTTCTATGCCCTGCCCTGCCATTTCCTAAGCTCTGTCACGTGCTCAGTCCTTTCAGATGTTGAAATCTGTACGCCTCCTGCTGAGACCATTCACTGGGGCCAGAGATAAAAGCCTAGGGGAACTCAGAGGTTTTGTTCCCCTCCTAGAGCAGAAGCAAGATGAAGCCTGCCCTGGCCCTCCAGATACCCTTACTGCTGCTGCTCCTGGTGCTCCCAGGACAACCTCAGGTATAGGTCAAGGGTGGAGGGGTCTCAAGCAGGTAGGAGATGGCTATAGGCTTTGGACTGGCTTCCCTCACTCCTCTGATCTGTCTCAAGAAGTCCCAGGTTCTGAGAGAGAGTGAATGTGGAGAGATCTAGAGATGTCTGGAAAGAGGATGGGATACCCAGTCTTCTCTGATTGTTGCTCAGCGTGGGTAGGCTTAGGGTGAGAGGGAAAACAAGGATGAAGATGAGAAAGGAGGATTTCTGCTCTGTCCACCCTGCTCCTACTTGAGGCCTTGCTTTCTGCAGAAATCTGCTACTCTTTTCTTGTGAAGGATGCTGTTGCTGAGGGAGGTCAGCCTGGGCTCTTGTAGGCATGTGTCCTTTGCTTCTTCGTCTCCAAATGCTACACTACTGGGCTGGAGTTGTATACTGAAGACATAGCTAAATTAACTACCAGGGCCAGAGAAGCTGTGCATGAGACTATAAAGAGAAGGACAGTGGTCACACATCTTGATTCTTGAAGAATCTGTAAGGAAACCCCAGCTGGGTTTTTCCCCCTTTTTTTTGTATGTTTATGGTATCTATCTATCTATCTATTTATTTATTTCTCAGACCCTCTAGTTTTCAATAAAAAAATCATGTGTTGTTTTGTTCTTGTGAGTATTAAATATCAGTCCAGACTCTGGTGGCTCAGGTGCTGTGAACCTTCATCTCCCTTCTTTGATGATTTGGAGCTCTCTGTTCCTGCTGTGTTCAAGACAAAGAGAACTTGTGGGAATCTGCTGCTCTCCAGAGTAGAGGTACTATAGCCCCAAATCTGACCCCTTAAGACTTGTCTTCAGCTCAGCTTTTCTTCTTTTTCACAGAGCCTCAAGGAAGAGTCTACTCCCAGTTCTGTGAACTGCAGCCAGAACCAGCCAGTGTATGAGGTAGGGTGAGGATGGCCCTGCCTCTAGGAACTGGAAGTGGGCTGTGTGAAGTTCTGGGAAGCCAAGGGAAGGGTCACTGCAGCTCATGGCAGAAGGAGACTCAGACAGTCATGAGCAACCTCCTGTGCAAAGACAGCTCTTCTCAGACACTCCAGAGTAGGGTCAACTCTTCTGCTTCATGTCCCCAAACAGCACATTGTGCCCCATGTTTCATCACACTTAATGTGCCTGTGGACTTGCTTTTTCAGCTGCTGAAAAGTATGCCAGGTTCTGTGGATAAGGATGGCCTGTGCCATTGTGTAGTTCAATTGTCCAACAACCTCATTCCCCTGAATCAGCTGGAAGAGCTACAGAGTATAACCCTGGAGCTCATGGACAAGTATGATCAGGAGTTATCCAAGGTAAGCACTGGAGCTGCAGGCTTGGGCTGGCAGTTACACAAACACATTCTCTCCTGCATCCAGCATGAGGATGAGCTGGGTGGTAGTGCAATTGTTGAAAGAAGCATAGTTGTCATCTTTGAGATGAATCCTGAGTAAGAAGAAAAAATTAGGTGTCATTCTTGGGATTCTCAGTGGCAGTCACTGTACAGAGAGGCTAGTGTAGGATGTGCTTCCTCCACTAAGAGGACAATTCATAGATACAGGTGCAGTGGGAGATGGGAAGAGGTTATAGCAAAAGAAGAGGCAAGTGGGATGGCCAGTGCAAAGGAGAGAGAAACAAGTTGTAGTTGAGTTAAAATTGGGGCAATATCTAGATAGACTTGTGGCCAGGCTGGTGAGCTTGGAGTCAACATTGTAAGTAAAACTGAGTCAATGGAAATGGGGCATCCACCGTGTGATCCATTTTGGAATGGGCACTCATGGAGTCCTGGGGAAGGCTGATGGGAGAGGGCCTGAAAGCTAGCAGTGTCTCCATTCATTCACTCACCAAGACACTCTAGAGAGTATGACTGTAACCGGAAAAGGGGAGAGAGAAGCTGGACATACAGGAGAAAGTTATTTTTTCGTGCAGTGCGAAGAGGGACATGAGTTTCCTCAGCTGTGAGATGGAGATAACACTAATGCTCACTTCAAGTGCTGTTAATGGAAAAAATGAAAGTGACGGATGTGAGAGTATTTTGTTGGCTGTGTGGCACTGCGGGGCACATGAATGGAAGAAAAAGCCATAGGTGTTGAGGTTTGGGAGTCCTGCCTGTCTATTCCCTGGCACCCAGGTCAGTGAGAATGCTCACACCATTGACAGCCAGGAGAACCAGGTCCTGGAAATGAAACAGGCCTTGAAGCCCATGAATCCCATTGCCCTTGCTTCCTCCCAGGAAGTCCCAACCCATAGCCTGTTGCGTCTGGAGCTGGAGGGAGTACGGGAGTTTGTGACCCAGCTTATGGCCAAGGGAGTGGTTAGTCAGGCTGAGAACCTCCTCTCTCAACTCCAGAGACAGATACATAGATAGATTAGAGAATACCTCTCCCCTCCATAGTCTCCTGTCTTATTTAATCTCATAAATTTGATTTCCAAAATTTCTGGGGGAAAAAAGACACGGAGCTGAGCAATATGGAAGCCTCACTTTGGTTCTTAGGAGCAGTCCGTGACCCATAGCCTTGACATCTCATTTCCATAGGTGGCTAATGTCAGCCTCACACTCAAGCTTCTGGCTGACTCTGACCAGCACAGCCTTCATGCTTACCGCCAGGAGCTGGACATCCTCGAGGACCGGCTAAGAGATTGTGAGAGGGCGAAGTGTCAAGAGGCCTCTGGTCTACCTGTGCCCCCTGGTGAGGCCTCAGACCGAATTTCTTAAGATCTCCCCAAAGACAGGGTTTGGGAATGGGGTATAGAGGGTTGGGCAATAAAGATCTTGATGTAGAATAAATCTTTTATTTCCTTGCATGGTGCATCACTAAGGGATGCAGACTGAGATAGATATACTCTCACATATAGGCATACTAGGATACACACACATATAAACACACCTATAATCAGACATGTGTACTATCCTACATTTGTGCAAAGTCAGGCCTGCTTAAATGCTTGTGCATGCTCTCAGGTAGAAGGACACATGCTGAAATGCACACATGTCTATTACACTTTTCATTGTCCTCTCCTTATGGATTGTGCGCCTCACTTCTAGTTTCTACTTTGCCTGATCTCTCCTCTAGGTTCTTGTGCCCATGGTGGCCTCCAGAAAGTCAGCAGACCTTTTGTGTTGAAACTCAATTGGAGAGGCTTCTCCCACAAGGCAGGTGCCTGGGGTCGAGACTCAGCACCCAATCTAGACTCTTCCTTTTACTGGGTGGCCCCTCTGAGTGTAGAGAGCAGGTGAGTTCACAATGGTTTCTCTTTTTTAACCAGGTTCATTCCAAATGTTCCCTACCCTACCCTAACGGTTTCTCTGTGGCCCCAGCATAGCTTATACTCTCCGTTTTAGGTATGCCCCTGGACAATCTTAGCCTAGGCCTGCCAGGTTACCTCCTAGAGCTCCTTTCATGATGAAGGATGGCTCTGATGGCCTGAGCTCCTTCACAAACCCATTGTCTGAAATTTTTAGTCCTATAATACAAACTAGTTTTACCTATAGCCTGAGCCTATCTCAAGAACAGATTGTTCTCCACCTGGGCCTCAAAATCCTAACTTCTTCTAAAAAGAAGTTAGAGGTTGAACTTGACCATACTTGAGACTTGGATTCAAATGGAACTGAGTTTGAATCTTAGTTCTACCTTTTAACCTTGGAGAAATGCATTAACGTCTCAGACCCATTATAGCCATCTGGACAGTGAGGATAGTTAAATTATGAAAATATCATGTGAGATTCCATAGAAAAGTGTGAACAGCATAGTCGGTGCTGATAAATGTGATTTTAGTTGAAAGGATTGCTAGCTGAATCCATGAGTACGTGAATGAGCCCTTCAATAACCTGGCAGCCTGGCTAGGCAGCTAGGTGCAACACAAGCAGGGCGTTTCAAGCCAGGGCATATAGGAGTATGAAAAAGATCCAATTGAGTAGGAGATTATAGAAGAGAAGGATGAACATGGCTTGAACCTGTCACTGAAGAGCCTCAGTGGAAGCTCATCTTAAACAGATTAATGATACTGATAACTTTGCTCCCAAGTCCTACAGGAGCTTTGTAGCTGCTAAAGCACATTAACATGACTTTACATTTTAAATTGTCTCAAAATCTCTGTGGGAAGGAAGGACTTACTGACCAACATCAATAATTGGAGTCTAGGGTCTCCATAAACATGAAAAGAATAATAGCGTGTTGGTTGCTTATTTTAAGATGAATATTCTACTAGTTTTTTATTTGCATTATTTAGGTCACTCTCGACAATCAGTGAAATAGATCGTTTTCTCACTCTTTTTACAGATTTTAGTTATGAGCTGAGTGGCTATGATTAAATTATTTAGTCTTCCTGAGACCCAGTCTCCTAACCTGTGGGAATACAACCTCACTTCTGGTGCTTTCACTATAATTAAATGAGATAATATGTACACAGTGTCCGTGAAGCCCTGTCATGTTTGATGTCAATGTTATTGCTGTTACTAATTTTTTTACAGTTATTTTTTGTCTCAATATATTGTAAGTAAAATAAGAGAAATTACAAATCAGTTCTGTTTGATTCCAAAGCTCCTGCTATTAATTAGAGCACTAGCCCGATTTAGCATTGAGTCCCCTGATGATTCTGGTGTGGGTCTTGGCCTAGGTACTTTGACTATTACCGGCTGTACAAGTCCTATGATGACCTGGTACTGATGAAGAACTATGAGGAGAAGCTAATGGGCTACGGTGATGGCAGCGGTAATACCGTGTACGAAAACTTCATGTACTTCAACTACTATGGCACACGTGATATTGCCAAGGTGAATCTCTCCTCCAACACTCTGGTGCTACAACGCACACTGCCCAGTGCCACTTACAACAACCGCTTCTCCTATGCTGGCGTGTCCTGGAAAGACATAGATTTTGCTGGTGATGAGAAGGGGCTGTGGGTGCTCTATGCCACTGAGGAGAGCAGGGGAAACCTGGTTGTGAGTCGTCTCAATACCAGCACCTTAGAAGAGGAGAGAACCTGGTACACCAGCCAGTACAAGCCAGCCATGTCAGGAGCCTTCATGGTCTGTGGAGTGCTCTATGCCTTACGCCCACTGAGCACCCGCCAAGAGGAGATCTTCTATGCTTTCGATACCACCACTGGGCGGGAGCACCGTCTCAGCATTCTGCTGGATAAGATGCTGGAAACGCTCCATGGCATCAATTACTCCCCCCTGGATCACAAGCTCTATGTCTATAATGATGGCTACCTGATCAACTATGACCTCAGCTTCCTGCCACTGAAGCACAAGTCATCAGGAAGGTCCTCTTGGCTTCCTACCATGCCACATCCGGTCACATCCAAGAAAACTTCTAGACCCTGATACCCCTGAGGCAGACTACTGGGAGAAGCATGTTCTCTTCTGCACCTTCCAAATGGATCACCCTCCTCCTCCCAAGATGGCCATCATTCCTACTGATTGATTATATCTTTATTGTTGATAATTCTGTAGAATTGATAACTCAATCTTCACATTAAAGCTCTTTTTAGTAATGGCCTAGGTGGATTTGATCGGGGTTTATTTGGGAAATAAACACTAACACTAACAAACACCTCTTTCTTAGAATCCTAGAATTATAGGATCTTCACTCTAATTTTTAAAACAAATCTATGCTTTGAAAACCTGGGTTTCAAAAACACTGGGTTAAGCCTCTGCCTGTGGCTCAGGTCATGATCTCAGGGTCCTAGGATCAAGCCCCACATCAGGCTCTTTGCTCAGCAGGGAGCCTGCTTCCCCCTCTCTCTATGCCTGCTCTGTCTACTTGTGATCTCTCTCTGTCAAATAAATAAATAAAATCTTTCAAAAAAAGAAAAAGAAAAAGAAAACCAAGAATCCAGCTCTGACAATATAAAATTCCATGAACTAGGCTTAGTAAGTCTTAGGTTGAGAGCCTCTGGTCCCAGTGCAGAGACCTAGGGCAACTGGTCCTCAGAGCCCCCGTTTTTTTTAATCCTCAGCCTCCTGCAAGGTTTCTGGGGAGAAGTGGGGCAGTGTCTTGGTGTGAAAATTGATGTTTCTCATCCGGAATCGATCTCACTTTGAGTACAATTGAGAGAAGGACTTAGGCCTGAGTCCCACTCTAGGAGGTGAGCAGCTAATGGATGAGCATGAGCAAGTTCTGACGTGGGCTGAACCGTTGGTCTAGACATGCTCAAGAGAGTATCTTCTGGTGTGATACAGGAAGGCTCCTGGCCAACTGCAATAGCCTTGCTCATCTTCAACACACTGAGAACACAGAAGCCCAGACACTCCTCCTCTTCATTATCTATCCCTGTCATTCAACTTCCTTCCAAGGGGTTGGGGAATGTTCAAAATTTCAGACCCCAAAGTCTTCACAGTCACACACAGGATACCCAGATACTTCATGCACACTGTCTCATGCTCATACTTCCACATATATTGCATTCACAAATATGCATACAATCAGACTTATGGGTTCTTCCTGATATGTAAAATATTTCCATCGGGGCGCCTGGGTGGCTCAGAGGGTTGGGGCTGGGCCTCTGCCTTTGGCTCAGGTCATGATCTCAGGGTCCTGGGATCGAGTCCCACATTGGGCTCTCTGCTCAGAGGGGAGCCTACTTCCCCCTCTTTTTCTGCTTGCCTCTGCTTATTTGTGATCTCTGTCTCTGTCAAATAAATAAATAAAATCTTTTAAAAAAAAGAAAAAAATATTTCCATCTACATAGGCATAAATACACATTTTAACATATTCACTAAGGAAATATTCATCTGCTGCCCAAATATAGATCAAGCACTATCCTCCTAACCTGCATGGCACAGAGAAAATGTTTTAGTTACCTAAGCCTGTCCTGTTAGGAATTTTACCATCCCCTCTTGATTTACAGACATCTCTCTTCCTAATGCTATGACACAAAGGTGGACACTGAAGACTGGGCTAAGACATTGAATCAAATCTTTCTAAAAGTTCTGCTAAAATGACATGCAGAAAAGGCCAAGTGATAGGTGAATAAAAAATATTTTGAGAGGAAGGACTCACTCACTTTTAATTGGAAATGCCCCTCAGGGAGCCTCTCCAGCTGGGCTTGCTCATGCTTTTAGGATAGAGGCAAGCTTTCTCTACATGGGAGTGCTCTCAGTTAAGTCCGGTATCCCTAAATCTAGAGTCAAAGACAACCATGACTTCCTCTTCCACCTGTGAACTTTGTCCTTGCTCCCTTTTCCTTTGTAAGGCCTCAGTTTTCTGAGATCTCTAAGAAAAGTAATAAGATCCTTCTGACAGGAGAGATTCTCTTCTTGCTGGAATGCAGTTTTACCTGTGGCTTCAACAAACCCGACTTTCAATAACAAGCCTGCCATCTCAACAGGGGCTCACACTTAACACCGCAGACAAGCACACATCTCACATAAACGATCTGGCCTTTTTAAAAAAAAAAATTTTTTTTTAATTTTTAAAATTTATTTGACACACAGAGAGATCAGAAGCAGGGGGAACAGCAGGCAGAGGGAGAGGGAGAAGCAGATGCCACGCTGAGCAGGGGCTCAATCCCAGGACCCTGGGATCATGACCTGAGCAGAAGGCAGACGTTAAATTGACTGTGCCACCCAGGCGCACCCCCCCCCACCACCACTTTTTAAAAATAGTTTCATCCTTTGAACTTTGTCCTTCATTTTCTGGAAAATAACCTTATTTTATTATGGCGATCTGGGGACCCCACCCCCACCCCCACACATACATTTACACAAGTGTGTCTCCCTTCCCTAGCTGGTCCCGGCAGACTGAGGCTAGAGTTGACATCACAATATCCCTTTTTTGAAGAGGTTATGGGATTGGTGAGGGGGCAGAAGGGAGGGGCAGCCCTGGGTGGAGTCATCTTTACTTAGCCCATCTTGTACCAACTATGAATCAGTAGCCACGACAGGCCTCAGCTGGGTCACATCTGGAGAGCTGGGGTGGGGGGTGGTATAACATCTCAAAGTAACTGTGCCCAGCCTGGTCACTCATCCCTTTCTGGGCAAGAAGGAAACTAGCCTTTGGCCTAAGAACACGACACCTGAGACAAAGGCCAGCAGAAACACAAAGGCCAGCAGAAACATTCATCTGCCCTCACCCCTTCTGCCCCGGCTGCAACCTGCTCACCATCTGCCCTCCCACTGAGGTCCATGCCGCATGTTATCTCTCGAACACCCAAGATGCCCCAGAGTGGGCGTCCTTCAGGTTTGCCTGCAGATAAGAACATCTCTTCAAGTGTCACCCGAGTAATAGTGAAGACAGCAGGCAAGCAGGAAGACTTTATGATAGCAGATGGCACCTCAGTGAGGCAGTTCAAGGAGAAGCTATCTGCTCACTTTAAGTGCCAGATGGACCAACTTGTGCTGGTCTTCATGGGCCGCCTTCTCAAGGACCAAGATACACTGAGCCAGAGGGGCATCCTAGATGGCCACACCATCCACTTGGTCATCAAATCCAAACGCAGCTCCAGATCCCTAGCCCATTCCTCCCGGGACCTGCTGACCAACGAGCCCTGCCACCAGGAGAGAAACACCAAAGGAAACAGCAACGGGGCATACCAGCCTGCCAGTGTGAGTCCCACCATGGTGGAATCAGCCCTCCTTGTGCAGCCTGATACACCCAGAGTGCATAGCCAGGATCAGGAAGTAGGTAGTCCAGAGTACATAACACAGATGCTACAGAATCCTAGCACCCAGCAGCTTCTGTCTAATGCAGACCTCATGAGGCAGTTTGTCTCAGAACACCCAGACATGCAACAACTGATGCAGCAGAACCCAGAAGTCTCCCACATCTTTGACAATTCTGAGATCCTCTGGCAGACTCTGGAGCTGGCCAGAAACCTTGCCATGATTCAAGAGATAATGCAGATCCAGCAACCTGAACAGAATCTTGAGCATCCCCTGAACCCACAGTCACACTTGGGCTTAGAGACAATGCAAGGTGGGGACAATGCCCTAGGTCAGACTTATGTGGATTGCAATGACCAAATGCTCAACCACTCACAAGATCCCTTTGGGGGCAACCCTTTCACAGCTCTCCTGGAAGGACAAGTTTTGGAACAGGTTCAATCCTCACCTCCATCTCCAGCACCACCCCAGGAGTGGAGGGACCAGCTCCCACAGCTCCCTACAACCCGAGTCATCTATACTAGTTCTCGTGGTTTATCCTCCATCACCTCCGCCAATGTTGGCCCCAACACGGTGAACCATACTCCCAGTGCCAATGCCACCACTATCTCTACGAAGGGCCAGAGTCACAACTCTCCTATTCAGCAGCCAGCTGGGGTACCAGCCTTACCTAGCATAGAGACCACCCAGCAGCCCCAAGCAGAGGATAAAGATGCCACCATCTCTCTAGATAGCTCTGACCAGAAAATACAGGATGACCTCCAGCCTTCAGATGAGCAGACCAGCTCCCAGATCACAGGAAGCATGATGCAGTTGCTTTTAAACAACCCATACTTGGCAGCCCAGATGATGTTGTTCATAAGTATGCCCCAGCTGAGTGAACAGTGTAAGTACCAGGGGCCCACATTCCTGCAGCAGACACAGCTTTCTGACATGCTTAGAGCCCTAGCCAACCCTAAAGCATCACAAGCAATATGGCAGATTGAGCAGGGTCTGCAGCTATTGGCCACAGAAGCTCCTGTTCTTCTACCGTGGGTTGCACCCTATCTATGGGGCCTGGGTTGGCTTCCTGCCCCCAGCTGCAGCTACCCTGACACAGTGCCCTGGGCCTGGGATGTGCCAGATATTGCTGAACCCAAAGATCCTGAATGCTGCCACAAATCTGGAACAGTCATGCAGAGGCTACAGTCCTTAGCTGGAGACCCTCCCCACCTTCCACAAGCCCCTGAGATTCGTTTCAGTCAGCAGATGGAATCTCTCCAGGCCATGGGATTTGGGAACCACCATGCCAATCTGCAGGCACTCATTGCTACTGAGGGGGACACCAGTGCTGCTGTTCGTGAACTCAAGAGATCCCAAGGATTCTAATCACCATGACTACTTCTTTGCTTGTTACCTGCCTGCTGACCCATGTGACCACACCATCTGCCTCTTCTACCTCTTCTGATGCTTCCAGCCAGGAGAAGCCCTGGAACAGGAGAAACCAAACAATGCTTTCTCCACTGACCAACAGACGGTTGGCCATGGTAGAAGATCTGTCAATAAAATGGCTACTCCCACATGCCCTCATCTGAGGTTTGGCTTTGTTTCTTTTGCAAAAAAGGGAACTCTCCATGTGTGACATCCCTGTCTCACCTACAATACATACATAGCATATACACATATCACATACATATATTAATACAGAGATAGAAAATCACAGTTGCATACATAGAATCACAAACTCAGATATCATACCATGCTCACATACCCAAGGACATGCATATGCTATGCACACATACACAAAGATTCATGTATACAACCACATACTTTCAACACACAGCACACAAGGCCATGGGCATGCACAGCAGCACACAAATACCTAATAACATATACATGGACCCACGTGTAGGGGAAGACAGTCATAACATATTCATACAAAAGGGAAACTTACTATAGATAGACACATATGTAGTCGCAAAGACTTTCTCAATTTCCCAAGCCCAAATTGTTTAAGTTTGAAAGTGGAAGAATGGCCTGGTGGGCCAGAGTGGGAAAAGTCCACATTTCAGCCAGGTCTCTAGGTAAGTATTTATCCTTTTTAGGAAGCTCTTACTAACTGCCATTGTCACAATCATAGGACTTTGCTGAATTGTTACTATTCCCTCTTTAGCCCAGAGAGATACAGTTGTTTACCTTGAGCGCATATTCCCATCACCAAAACTCAGAGTTCCAGGTACATGGCAACTTCCAAGAATACATGTCCTTGAACATATTTAATGTCTGTAGCTTGTGTTCTTGTAGTTGGCCAAGGCCCCATCTCTTCCTCTTCCTGCCTCCCCAGGAGTAGCCCAGCCAATGGGTATGTAAACAATTACCTAAATCAAATATTGTTTTAGGCATTGAAGAAATAACAGTGACCAAATAAAGTCAAATAAGTCAAATAATTTCATAAGTCAAATATTGTTTTAGTCATTGAAGAAATAGCAGTGACCAAACAAATTTCCTTTATTTAGGAGTTTACTTTTGTGGGGAGAAGAGAGTATTCTATTTAACCTAGGCACAAGTGCTATGAGGAAAAACTGAAGCAGGGTAAGGTCATTTACATACAGAGTAATACGGGAAGGCCTCACCGGAAAGGCAATAATTGATCAGAAATCAGAAGAAATTGGGAGAACTGAACATGCACTCCCTTGGGAGCAGTATGTTTCAGGCAGAGAAGGCTACCTAGGAGTAGAAGCGTGAGGTGGGAATATTATTGATGTGTTTGAAGAATAACAAGGAGGTGTTGTACCTGGAGTGGAATAAGCTAAACAATGGGAGGAAAAACAGGATATCAGGAAGAACTTGGTAGGGTCTGGTGAGGACTCTGGATTTTACTATGAATGCAGTAGAAAATCCCTGCTGGATTTCGGGCAAACAATGCAGATGTTTCAGGGTATAGGTCTGGTTGCCGGGAGTGGGGGGGAAGACTGTGCTAGAGGTAGAAGTGTGAGTGGGCACACTAGCGACGTAGCTCTTGCAACGGAGCAGGTGGGAGATGGCAGTGTCCGGAGCAGTGGAGGTGGTGATGTGGATTCAGATTCTGGTCTGCAAAGGGTACCCACAGAAATCCCGTGTGCTCCTCGCAGACCACCCCTCCTCCAGCCCTGACGGTGCCATCAGTAAGACTGAAGGAGAATTCCAAGTGCTCCTGCAGACCTATTGCCAGACTCCCACTATCCCCCTCAAACTAGCAAGAAGATAGGTCTTAAAAAAATCATAGCTAAAATGGATCTTCCACCTTCCCATTAAGATGCCTCCATCCAATCAATTCACGTTTTTTAAAAAGATTTTATTTATTTATTTATTTATTTATTTATTTATTTATTTATTTATTGCGCTTGAACGGGAGGAGGGCAGAAGGAGAGGGACAGATAGAATCCCAAGTAGACTCCTGACTGAACGTGGAGCCCAATGTTGTGCTCCACTCGAGGCTCAAAGTGGGACTCGACCCCACGACCCTGAGATCATGACCTGAGTGAAAACCAAGGGTCAGATATTTAGCTGAGCCATCCAGACACCCCTACCCAATTTCTTAATCTAATGAAGCTTTGTACCCTGTTTTCCTCAGGTTACCTGAAAAGCCCAAGCTCTATTATGTCATCTTTCTGATCCTTATACCAATATGCTCCGAAAATCCCTCATGTGTCCCAAGTTTCCACTAGTCATCAATTCTCTGAGTCTTTCCCCCTACCATTTAGAACTCATAATTTAGCAACAGCAAAACCCAACCTTTCCTAAGTGGTCCCCACCTCTCTGCCATAACTGAAATCTGGCTTCCCACTGACAGCCCATACCCTCTGTGCTCCATCCTGTTATGAATACATTGTCTCCACTTGGGCACTGATCCCAATCTCTCCAATTCATCTACTCAGTAGCTTACTTTTGCAATTATTTTCTCTCCCTTCTGCATCATTTATCCCTCCTCATTGTATTGTTCCCATTAGAATAAAAGCATGCATAATATTCTCAGCTTAAAAAACAAAACAAAACACAAATGTTTCTATCTCCACATTTCCACACAGCCATCAGACCCTTTCTCTTAGGTACAATACTCTGATTGAATCCACTTCACTTCCAACCCACTTGCTTTTAAACCCACCCCAGCCAGACTTCTGCCTCTGCCTCTCCTCCAAGCCTGGGCTCATCATTGTCCCCCATTATCTTGTCAAACCCAGGGGTCAGTTCTCAACCTTTATCTTCCTGACCTTCCAGCATCATCCAACACCATCAGTTTCTTACTCTTTTCTGAAGCTATTCTTCCTTTGCTTTGTTCTCCCCCTCTCTTCTTTTTCTGACTTAATGTTTTATTTATCCTCAGTTTCCTTAGTGGAACACATCTAATATCCCAAACTTATAGATAGATGGTGCCCATGCCTTGATCTGTTTACCTTTATCCTGTTAACTATACTCACTAATCTTATGATTCTAAATACTCTACCAGTGTTGAAGAATTGCAGATTCACAATAATGAACTCCCTCCTTTCATGTCCATTTGGGTATAAAATAAACATCTCAAATGTATGTAACTTTGAACTCTGGGTTTTCTGTTTAACAACTTCATTCCCTGGGACACCTGGGTGGCTCAGTCAGTTGGTATCTGTCTTTGGCTCAGATCCCAGGGTCTGGGAATTGAGTCCTACATTAGGCTTCTGGGAAGTATGCTTCTCCCTCTGTCTCCTTCTCTTTTTGTTTGTTATGAATAAATAAGTAAAATCTTAAACAAACAAAACAAAAACTTTATCCCTTGGTCTTTTTTTTTTTTTTCTTCAACCTTAGTAAACAGCCAATCCATTCTTTGGGTTCTTCTAGGGAATAACAATAATCTTTTAAAAAAGTAAAATAAAAACTTTGTGTCATTTTTGGCTCCTCTTTCATACTCTAGATATTGCCTATCAGAAAGTCAATATGCTGAAGATATATAAAAAATTCATGGCTAGGGCGCCTGGGTGATTCAGTGGGTTAAAGCCTCTGCCTTCGACTCACGTCATGATCTCAAGGTCCTAAGATCGAGGCCTGCACTGGACCCTCTGCTCAGCAGGGAGCCTGCTTCCTTCTCTCTTTCCTGCCTCTCTGCCTACTTGTGATCTCTCTCTCTCAAATAAATAAATAAAAAATATTTTTTAAAAGATTTTATTTATTTGACAGAGAGAAACACAGCCAGAGAGCGAACACAAGCAGGGAGAGTGAGAGAGGGAGAAGCAGGCTTCCTGCTGAGCAGGGAGCCCGATGTGGGGCTCGATCCTGGGTCTCTGGGATCATGACCTGAGCCGAAGGCAGTCACTTAACCAACTAAGCCACCCAGGTGCCCCAATAAATAAAATCTTTAAAAAAAGATTCATGGGGCACCTGGGTGGCTCAGAGGGTTAAGCCTCTGCCTTCGGCTCAGGCCATGATCTCAGGGTCCTGGAATTGAGCTCAGCAGAGAGCCTGCTTCCTGTCTCTCTGCCTGCCTCTCTGCCTACCTGTGATCTCTCTCTCTGTGTGTCAAATAAATAAATAAAATTTTAAAAAAAATTCATGGCTGGTGTTGTATCAAAGAGAAGACAGAAACATAGAATGCCAGGAAGAAGAACAATTCAGGGTGCAGCTAAATTGGGGTCTTCACAGGGACATAGGGAGCTAAGCTTTTCCTAGTTGCACAATCCATGGCTGAGTCTCTACATGCCACATACAGGTGTGTGGAAGTAGGGCTCTTGGCCTGTGATGAAAGGGTCAGCCCAAGGCATCAAGGTAAAGGAAATAGAAGAGGTAAAGTGAGGAGTGGTGGAGTTCCTGGGGATATAGAGCACCTTGGCGAGGTCTCAAGAATCCATTGTGTGAGGCTGTGATGTCAGTGCTGAGGTCACAGAGGTGACCTCATGGAGTGGGTTCCGGCCCAGAAGGCTTCAGGGGTGGCTGTTAGCAAGATGAGGGCGGTTTGGAGCCCTGTATAAGAGGAAGGACGGGGCCACAGCTGACTGGTATGTATGCCCCGACATAAACCCTTCTTCCTGCCTTTGCCCTTCACTCATTAACCATAGACCTCTTTCTCAGGGCATCTAGTCTCCCTCTCCCGACCCAACTCCTCTCAGACCCATAATCCTCCACAATCATCCCTGTCCCTTCCACACAGACCCCCTGTGCCCTCACCCTGAGACCCCAGGCCCTCTTCCCACTCACCTTTCCTACTTCTGCCGCTGCCCAAAAGATGATCTTGGTCCCCCACCCCCAACCCCTAGCTGTGTCCCCACAGACCTGGGCCTCCTGCTGCCCACCATGGCCAAAAGCGGAGAGGCCCTGCCACAAGGCAGCCCAGCACCGATCCAGGATCCCCACCTCATCAAGGTGACAGTGAAGACGCCCAAGGACAAGGAGGATTTCTCAGTCACAGATACTTGCACCATTCAGCAGCTGAAGGAAGAGATATCCCAGCGCTTTAAGGCCCACCCTGATCAGCTGGTCCTCATCTTTGCTGGCAAAATCCTCAAGGACCCTGACTCACTGGCACAGTGTGGAGTGCGAGATGGCCTCACTGTCCACTTGGTCATCAAGATGCAGCGCCGCACCATGGGCACTGAGTGTCCGGCTGCTTCAGTCCCTGCCCCAGCCCCCAGCCCTGGATCATTACCTCAACCAAGCTCCATTTACCCGGCAGATGGGTCACCCACCTTTAGTTTAGGTCTTCTCACAGGCCTCAGTGGGCTAGGCCTGACCTCGGGTAGTTTCTCTGACCAGCCCAGCTCACTGATGTGGCAGCATGTGTCTGTGCCTGAGTTTGTGGCTCAGATCATTGATGACCCTTTCATCCAGGGTCTGCTGTCTAACACAGGCCTGATGCGCCAGCTGGTTCTTGACAATCCCCATATGCAGCAGCTGATCCAGCACAACCCCGAGATTGGGCATATTCTCAACAATCCTGAAATCATGCGGCAGACGCTGGAGTTCCTACGCAACCCAGCCATGATGCAAGAGATGATGCGCAGCCAAGACCGGGCACTCAGTAACTTGGAGAGCATCCCTGGTGGCTACAATGTGCTTCGTACCATGTATACAGACATTATGGACCCGATGCTTAATGCAGTGCAGGAACAGTTTGGTGGCAACCCCTTTGCTGCTGCCACTACTGCTAATGCCAGCAGCAGCAGCAGCAGCAACCAGCCTTCAAGGACAGAGAACTGTGACCCTCTCCCCAACCCCTGGGCTTCCACATATGGAGGCTTGGGTGGCAGGCGAGGCAGGCGTCCTGGGGCCCAGGATGTATCTGAAACTAGAAATAGGGTTCCCAACATTCTGGGTAATATAGGACTCTACGACTATCTTCAGCAATTACATGAGACCCCCCAGTCCCTGGGAACCTATCTGCAAGGGGCTGCACCCACCCTCAATCCAAGCCAAGAGCCACCACAACCAGGAAATCGAATCCCCCCAACGTCGTCCTCCTCCCAGGAACGTGAGCCAGGTCAGCCTCTCCCCAAAGAGTCCGTAGCCATCAAGGGAAAGTCTTCTTGCCCATCCTTCCTGAGATACCCCCCAGAGAGCAGTCCGGGACAAGATGGAGGCCACGGTGGTGCCGGAAATGGCTCCACTGGCCACAGCACCAACATGCCTGACCTTGTCTTAGGGTTGGGGTGTTCCGCCAACAGGGCGCCATTTGTTCCTTCACCACCTTCCCCCATGGTGGCTACCCCTGGAATGCCTGAGCATGCCTGGCTGCCCCCACCAGCTTATCCAAGATCTGTGAGGCGTACCAGCATGAGCCAGGTCCCACAGCTGCAGGACGAGATGCGCCGGCAGCTGCCACTGCTCCTGCACCTTCAGGCAGCCATGACCAACCCTCGCGCCATGCACGCCCTGCTACAGATCGAGCAGGGTCTGCAGATCCTGGCTGCCGAAGCACCTCGCCTCCTCCTCTGGTTCATGCCTTGCCTGGCAGGGCTTGGAAGTATGGCAGGCGGTACAGAGCCTAGAGAGGGTGCCCTTATGCATGAGGATCCCTCTCCAGCCTCAGCCCCTGAGGTTCCCCCAGCACAGGGCTCTGCGGAGCTGGGCCTCCATTCCACCCCGCTCCTCCAGATGTTGCAAGCTCTGGCTGGCGCCAATCCCCAGCAGCTGCAGCCCGAGACTCACTTCCGGGTGCAGCTAGAGCAACTGCGTGCAATGGGCTTTCTGAATGCCGAAGCCAATCTCCAGGCCCTCATAGCCACTGAGGGTGATGTGGAGGCTGCTGTGGAGAAGCTGAGGCAGGCGTAGGAGCCCTACTTGTTCAAACCGTATCTTTTCCTCTGTGTCCTTTCCTGTATCCCACTGCCCTAACTCCCCCGTTCCTGAATGCAGCTGCACACTATGAACCAAATCCACTATGATGCCCTTTACTGCGGAGACAATGTTCCAGAGTCAATGAGGAAGAATGAGAGCCAGAAACAGGGTAGGGGTGCCGTGAGTGATCCAACCACCCCTGCCACTGTGCCATCTTGGGGCCCCAGTATGAGCTCTGCTTATGCCTATTTCAAGATGCAATTACACCCAATCTCCAGTGTCTGCTGCTGCCTGAGTCCAGTTCTTTGTGGGTTGGGGGGAAAGGGGATGGTATGGGGGAAAAGCTGGCGATGAGAACTGTGTCTGCATGGGTGCGAGGGAAAGCTCCAAGATTGGAGGTGCAAAGATGCATGGAGAACAAAGGAGGGTGAGCTGAGACCCACAGCTTCCCTGGTGTGCTTCCAGAGGTCCCCCAGATCCTGTGTCCTGTCATCAGAGCTGCCACCCCGCCCTCTGTTCCTTGGAGCATTTCTCCCACCAGCCTGTCTGCAAAGTGGGCATGGTTAGTTATTTCTTTTTTTTTTCTTAAAGATTTTATTTATTTGACAGAAACACAGCCAGAGAGGCAACACAAGCAAGGGGAGTGAGAGAGGGAGAAGCAGGCATCCCGCCGAGCAGGGAGCCCGATGTGGGGCTCAATCCCGGGTCTCTGGGATCATGACCTGAGCCGAAGGCAGTCGCCCAACCAACTGAGTCACCCAGGCACCCCTAGTTAGTTATTTCTATTACCCCTGAAGACTACCCCACACTTGGCTCTCATTTTATGGAGTTGAGGCTGATTCTTGAGTAGATAGGGACCCCAAGAATTCAGGTTGAGGTCTAATCTCAGATTCTCTAATCTCACCAAGATCACAAAAGTACTGTCCCTGGTGGACACAGTCAGTCCTGGATGTTGCCTTTCTTGCAGCTGCCCACTCAGAAACACAGTGCTCACCCTGTGCCCAGCATATTGCTAGGGGTTAGAGAGTCAATGTGAGACAGAGACATGGTCCTCCTTCAGGAGGTGCTGGTCCGGGGGCAGGGAGCATTCAAACTGCATGTGAAGACTCCTCATTATATAGAATACAAGTGTGACAGGCGCTACAAAGAGAGGGAGCTGGGGAGAAGCACACAGGCCTGATGTTGTCTGCGGAGACCTCGAAGGCTTTCTGAGTCTGAACTCTAAGCTGAAATCTTCAAAGTGGTAAGAATGAAGTAGGCAGACATGTGACAGGAGAAGGGAGAGCATCCCAGCATAAGAGCCAGGAGGAACAAAGGTGCTGAGTTAAGCTATGTATGTACGACACATGGGAGGTGCCTCGGCCTCTAAGACTAAAGTCTTGTCTGCACTCTGGAGTGCTTCCCATGACCCGAGTACTTCCAAGATAATAGCGATACAATTAATGAATCAGGTGAACAAACCAGGCCTTACCCAAGGGGTAAACACTCTGGAGAAACGCACAAGTGCACAGGGTATATTCATACTTAAATACACTCTGACTGACATGGCACGGCACGGCTTTGCACATGTGTTCAAGCATCCTCACAGAACATGGTCTGTTGAAGTTTGACCTCAGAACAGAGATGTGAACACCAGCTTTAATGTTCTATTGCTGTCCAGGGAAGAAAAGAGGCTTTAAGGGAGAGGACTGCTGTGGTAAAAGTGTGGGCTTAAACATTAGAGACTCAGCGTTGGGGGTCCTTTTAGGAACTTGGAGAAACAGAACCCCCACCTGGGACCCAGGACACTTGCACCAACCTGTCTTACCTGTCAGCAGTCAGTGTGCATTGAAGATGAGATTTAGGGGTAACTTTCTCCCATTGCTTTAGGTTTCAACCTCAAGGTGAAGCAGGAGGCTTCAAGCTCCCCTTCCACTACCTCTTCCCTTCCCCTCAGTGGGGGACAGCTGTCCAGATCAAAGGAATTGTTGTTTATGGTGGTGCTAGGAGGGAAGGCAGGGGCACATTTTGCCTCTCTGTTTTCTGGTACCAATAAGGCAAGTGCTGTGGGGCTGCCTCTGACTGGGGAAGGTGTACCATGCAATCTCTAATTTTAATCATCCAAAGGCCAGGTAGGTCTGAGAAAAAACCTCAGGGAAAGATTGCTTTCATTGGCCTTTCATCTGGGCCAAAGGAAGCATGAGGGCTCATTTGAAGTAAATCCCAGACAGCAGGTGGGAACATGGGTCTAAGCAGGTGGGAATCCTGACTAGGGACGAAAGTGGTCACTGAATGTTTTCAGGCCATATGTTAGGAGAGACCTTGACAGTGGACAGGGTGTTTGGAATTTTCGCTCCAGTCTCGTCAGAGGCTGAACTCAGCCATATGTCCATTCTCCATATGTCCAGGAGAATGGGGTTCCAGGGATGGGGAAGGTCACTGTCCTCTGCTTAGGACTTCACCTAACATAGGGCCTGGCCCATGGGAAGCACTCAGTAAAGACTAGATGAATGAATGCTGAATGATGAGTGAGGAGATGAGCAACCATATGAGAAAGTGGTTAAGGAGACAGAGCAGATGTGAACCCGTAGAGGGTAGACCAGGATGGGGATTGTGCTTGGGGAAATGGGGACCGGTGGAGTTTGGGGAAGAGGGGATCCCATGGGCTGATGTGACCAAAACAGTAGTCTTCTCCAGATGTCCCATCTGCTCCTTGCCATGACTCTCACCCTCTGTCAGGAGATCTAAACCCAGGACCTGTGCCTGGGAAGGACCAGAGCAGGGGTTGTGTACACGCAGAAGAGAAGTAGGGTCAGTTCGGGTGATACTGGGTCTAGTGCCTGGCTTTTCCCCAAGAAGATCTACCCTTTCTTCACACCCAGAGATTTGTTATAAAGGAGGAAAGAGAGAGAGAGAAGAAGAAGGAGAAGGAGGAGAAGAAAGAAGAAGAAAGAAAGAGGAGAAGGAAGAGAAGGAGGAGGAGGAGGAGGAGGAGGAGGGAGGCATTGCAGTCTGTAACACTATATCATATAGGTAGCCAGGTCGTGGACAACAGTTTAAGAGCAAGGCATTATTCAAACAACAGGAAGTGAGTTTATGCACCTGTTCTTTTTTCCAAGTTACAAAGGAGCCTTTTGCAACTCTTTAGTTTAACCAATATATGCTGAACACTTCCCATATGCCAGAAACTATGCTTAGTGTTAGGAATTCAGTGGTGAGCAGGATAGATATGGTTCTTGCCCTAAGGAACTTACAATATAGTGGAGATCAGAGACTTCCAACAAACAAGAGATAGAATAGCTAACAGAACACTTACTTAGAACAAGGCACTGTTAATAAACTTTGTGCCTATTAACATTTAATTCTTACAATAACCCTGTAAGGTTGGTACTATCATTAATCAATTTTACAGATAGGTAAAGGAAGGCATAGGAATGTTACATGTCTCATCCAAGGTTGCACAGCTAGGAGGTTGTGGAGTTGGAGCTAGGACTTGAACTCGTGTTTCTAGAGGCCACACCCTTAATGTCTGTACTATTGCAAAAATTATTTTGAATTATAATAAATTTCATGTGGGAAATAAACCAGGTAATTTAATGGTGCATTTAGAGGGAGGAGGGTTATATATTTAGAAGAGTGGTCAGAGTGTTTATCTCCGGAGGGAGTATTTCTGCAGAGACGTGAAGGGTAAGAGGAAGCCAGACACTCAAAGAGCTGAGGGAAGAATGTTCCAGGCAGAGGAGAAAGTGTAAAGGAGTTCCCTGAGTTAGGTTAGAGTTCAACACATTTAAAGAAAAAGAAGAGAAGGTCAATGTGTCCAGATTAGTGAGTTGGCGGGTGTGTGTGGGGAATGCTTCAAGGGGAGGTGGGTTGGTGGGAGGGGGGAGAATTCTTCAAGGGGAGGTGGGTTGGCGGGGAGGGGAGAATGCTTCAAGGTGAGGCGGGTTGGCGGGGGAGAATGCTTCAAGGTGAAGTGGGACAGACAGCAGACAGCATGGTGCAGGCCTCTGTTACCTCGCACCACATGTACACTGTGGTTTTCTTTCTCCTCTCTGTGGAGCATGAATGAGAGGCTGGCAGGGGTGGAAACCAAGTCAAGACAGAAAATCCTGCCATCATCCAGGTGAGAGATGGTGTTGCCCTTAGACTGGGCTTTGTCCACATGGGTATATAGCAAGAAGTGGATAACTGAAGAATTTTTGGATATAGAATTAACAAAGCCTTTTGATAAGATCAGATGTGCAAGGTTAAGGAAAGGGAGGAACTCATTTACTTATCCAGCTAACATTAACTGAACTCTCTTTCTGCCAGGTTCTGTACTGGGTGCTGGAAATGGGGCATGTTCTAGGTCACAAAGTCCTGCCTTTGTGAAGCCAAAAGAGAGGAGGCAGAGACACTAGTAATGGAATTTCAAGCAAAGAGAGAGGTTAAGAAACAGAATAAGAAGACAAATAGACAGGTGGACCCTTCTGGGATTGTAATTACCAATCACATCACTCCAGAGAGCATTTAAGCAGAGATGTGATGAATAAAGAGAGTGAGCAAGTGAAAGACAGGAGCTGAGTTCCCAGACAAATGGGATGTCAGTTAAAAAGCAGACACGAGCAGGGTGTGTTCCAGAATACAAGAAGGGTGCTATACCTGGCAGGGTGCTTCAGAGACGGGTCAGGGAGTCAGCCCAGGGCCAAAGCGTTTTAGGCTTGGTAAGGCAATTTATATTAATTAATTAGTGGTTTTGTGTAAAGACGTGAGGTTAATTGATCTATAGTTGCTGCTGTGGGAAGCAGTGACTCTAATAGACCAAGAGAGGAAGTATGGAAACCAGTTGAGAGTCTATTGAAAATGTCAAGGTGGGGCACCCGGGTGGCTCAGTCAGTAAAGCAGCCGACTCTTGATGTCAGCTCAGGTCCTGATCTCAGGATTGTGAGTTCAACCCATGCATTGGGCTCCACGCTGGGTGTGGAACCTGAAAAATAAAAAGAAAGAAGAAAGAAGAAGGAAGGAGGGAGGGAGGGAAGGAAGGAAGGAAGGGAAGAAGGAAAGGAGGAAGGAAGGGAGGAAGAAAGAAAAAAAGAAAGAAAGGATAGGGAAAGGAAAAAAGAATTGAGGTGATCAGGGTTATGACACATGTAGAAGAAAAAGCCCTGAATAATTACTGATAAATTAGATGTGAAAGAAAGGACCGAGGGGAGATTCCTGTGTTTTCAGTCTGAAGAGCTAAATGATGGCCTGAGAAGGGAGAAGGGAGCTGGGAGGAGAGGTGAGTGGAGATTCTGTTCTGACATGAGCTGACTTGCTTGTAAAACTAACCGAGATAGGGAAAACTATGGGAGAAACAGGTTTGTGGAGAGATAGAGACAAGAGTTCATTCACTGTCTTATATGATTCCAGTTATCAGGACAACAAAGGATTCTCATATACGCTTGCTCCACATTCATCCTATTGTTGGACTTTTATTTAGGTGAGCAAAACATCACGAACCGCATGACAATAAGTCAGTGTCTGTGTCTTTACTTCAATCTCCCTTTCTCTCTCCTCAGCTCCCTCCTTCCCACCTTCCCTTTCTTCCTTCCTACCTGTATTTTTAGTATCTGCTTGGGATTACAGAAGTTAAATAAGATAAGGCCCCAGTTCTCATGGAGCTTATATTCTAGTAAAGGGACAAGGAAACATAAATGAATAATAATGAAGAAATAATGACATAATGGTAAGTTCTATGCAGGTAACTAAAATAGACTGATGAGATACAGAAGGGTTGGGAAGGGCTTTGTGAAGAGATACTTTGAGGGTCAAGAAGAATGAGCCTTGTAAAGATTAGGTGGACAAGATTTAAAGGCTTAGGGAACAGCAACTGCAGTGGGTTTGAGGATGGGAAGGCACTTGGCCTGTTTCAGATATTAAAGGGGGGTCAGTGTATTTATAAAATGGAGGCCAGTTTGGTCAAGTTTCGTAGAAAAGGAGAAAATCATCATTGAAAAGTCAAGGAGATGAGCAGGAGTCCAGCCAGGGGAGGCTTTGTAGCTAGACAAGGAGTGTGGATTTTATTGCAAAAGTGATAGGAAGTCTTTGTTACTCTCATCAGAGAGTCTTTTTCAGTTTAATTAAACAAATTTATCAGATTACCATAAGCCACACTTGGCTCAAACCTACTCAGTGTATTATAGGAGGGAAAGCACAGCTCACTAACAGAATTCGGGCATTTCTCTTTTCATGGGAATCCTTATAGCACTTGCTGTTCAGTTAATCTGGCCGGCAGGAGCCATCTTCTCCCAGTTCTGGTTAAAAAACACTCTCATTAGATCTTTTGGAAGCAAACTACTGACAAACACTGAAGCTGCATATTATACTGAGGTTTTGGGGCACCTGAGTAGCTGTCAGTTAAGCGTCTGCCTTCAGCTCAGGTCACAATCTCAGGGCCCTGGGATCAGGCCCCTGTCGGGCTCCCGGCTCGGTGAGGAGTCTGCTTCTCCTTCTCCCTCTCCCTCTTCCGCTCCCCCTGCTTGTGCTCTCTCTGTCAAATAAATCTTTAAAAAGTACTGAGCTTTTCATACAGTTTGATGTCTAATAAAACTACTCTCAGCATGGGGAAACCTTAGCCAATCTCTGAAAAATATGGGAACGTAATACATTTTCTTAGATTGTACAATAGTAAACTTTAAGTTAGGTGCATGAAGCCAGCATTTTATTGAATCTCATTGAAGTCCTCGGTCTAACCAGAAGATCCCACACTCCCCTCACCCGTCTGCTTGGAGTTGTCTCCAGCATCTGCCGCTGATGTCTCTGGGCATTTCCTCAACCCTGACAGATGCACCTGTTCCCCGTGTCTCCCAGTCTAGTTACCGACCCAAGAGCAGGATGTGCTGAGGAATGGCAGTGCCTGTACTGTTGAAATCATACTCAATATTTGACAAGTTTCTGCTCTATGTCCGATACTTTGGATTGAAATTTATATGCATTATCTCCTTCAATTTTCAAAACAAATCTGTGAAAAACTGCCATTTTATAGGTGATGAAATCCTGGGTAAAAGGGGTAAATGAGGGGTGCCTGAGTGGCTCAGTTGTTAAGCGTCTGTCTTCAGCTCAGGGCATGATCTCAGGGTCCTAGGTTCGAGCCCCACATCGGGCTCCCTGCTCAGCAAGAAGCCTGCTTCTCTCTCTCCCTCTGCCCCTGCTTATGTTCCCTTTGTTTCTGTCTCTCTCTCCCTCCCTCTCTGTGTCAACTTGTGGGGCATAAGGAGTAACATGGAGGAAATTAAGAGAAGAAAAGGAAATGCGAACTGGGGTAAATCAGAGAGGGAGATGAAGCATCAGAGACTTTGGACTCTGAGAAACAGAGGGTTTTGGAAGGGAGAGGGTGGGGGGATGGGAGACCCTGGTGGTGGGTACTGAGGGCATGTATTGCATGGAGCACTGAGTGTGGAGTATGGGCAATGAATCTTGGAACATTAAAAAAATAAAATAAAATAAATTATTCAAAAAAACATACGTACATTAAAGATAAGTTAAAAACTTTTTTTGGGGTGTGTGGGTGGCTCAGTTGGTTAAGCGACTGCCTTCGGCTCAGGTCATGATCCCGGAGTCCTGGAAACGAGCCCCACATCGGGCTTCCTGCCCGGCAGGAGGCCTGCTTCTCCCTCTCTCACTCCCCCTGCTTGTGTCCCCTCTCTGGCTGTGTTTCTCTCTGTTAAGTAAATAAATAAAACCTTAAAAAAAAAAAAGCAAACTTTTTTTAAAAGAAAAAAGGGGTAAATGACTTGTTGAAGGTTATTAAGTGGTAATAGTGGGATTTAAACCAGGGTTATTTTCCTTTAGAGAGTTCACATTCCCCCTTTTTTGTTCTAAGTTGTAAGTTTTAAATTGATTAAGTAAATAGCAAGTTGATCGTTTTATTTTATTTTACAATTATAGAAGGAATTTAGATACAATATAAAATACTCCAGTGATGTTGGCTTCTCAGGATAATGGGCGATTTTTGTGTTGAAGAACTCAGTGACAGCACGAGCAGGGCTCCCTCCTGAGACACACATGTAAGCGCCCTGGCAAGGGCTCTCCAGGGTGTTTGGGAAGGAGACACTCCAGGTCCTAACAATAGAGCCTGAGAGAGAGGACAGAAGAGATGCTTCACTCACAGACTCTGCAGGAGGAAATAAACAAAAGCAAAAAGAAAAAAAACCCTTGGAAACATGAGGTATGAGAAAGCGATTCTGGATAACTGTCCCCCGGAATGTTCTTCAACTCCTGTTATATATTAATTTATTAACCAATGAAAAGCCAAGAGTGTTAGTTTGAAGATCCAGTTCTCCTGGGTAAAACTCAAAGAAAATTCTCCAAAAGAATTGGTTTTGCTAATAATATTGGTATGGTAGAAGTTGTTCTGAGATCTGTGCCTTCCCGGGAAAGGCCTACTAGGCTGCTTGCTGCCAGCCAGCATAAGGCTCACTCTATGACGTTTCCTCAGACTGAGAAGGTCTTTTAAACTTGGGAATTATAACTTATCAGAGTCTTGATATTGGTTGGTTACAGGAGACATGGATTCAAAATAGTCCAAGTTTAAGAACATATATCAATATCTAGCAGTAGAAGGCTCCAGAGGCTTATGTTTCCCACAAAGAGCAGAACCTCCTGAAGGTGCTAGTGTAGATAGCCAAATGCTGATTTTGTAGTACTTGGCAATTCCAGGATCAGAAAAAGTGTCAAGGATATAATGGCAAAAGCCTGGCAGCCTGCTGTACCCATCTTCACGTAAAAAATACAATTGCTGTAGAGATTTGACAGATGTTACCTGGGGTCCCACCTGCCAGGAGTGGTCGACACAGTGCCTTAGAAAATCACTGTTTTTCCTGCTTTTGCATCTGAAATATGTCAGCTTCCAAGTGACAGTTTTCCTCTTCAAATAGATCTTTTTTTTTTTTTAAAGATTATATTTATTTATTTGACATAGAGAGATCACAAGTAGGCAGAAGGGCAGGCAGAGAGAGCAGAGGAAACAGGCTCCCTGCTGAGCAGAGAGCCCGATGCAGGCCTCGATCCCAGGACCCTGAGATCATGACCTGAGCTGAAGGCAGAGGCTTTAACCCACTGAGCCACCCAGGTGCCCCCCTCTTCAAATAGATCTTAAACTTAATCACTGTTAAGTCTTAAAGTCCTAGAGTAAAATCAATACTTTCTTATAATTTATTTTGCCTCAGCTCTAATCCCAGAGAGTTGAGATCATAGTTTATGTCTTTGAGAACAACTTGGTTCAGGAGTTCTTTGGGAATGTGATGCTGTTTTCTTTAGAACTGTGTCAATAAGTTACTCAGCCTGGGGGGCCTTAGAGACACAAGCTCCCCTCAAGCTCCCACTGAGGCTGAATGGACTAACTGTATACATCTTCATTCTGTTCATATAGAAACAAGGGAACTCGAGGCCTTGACTAAGCCCTGGTCTGTATACAGCCATTTAGTGCAAGACAGGTGGCTAGAACCAGCAATCCCGAGCCAGTTCTCAGACCTTTCCTACTTAGTGATATTAGTTTACCAACCTCAAGTGGTATGATTTTCAACAGTGAAATAGGCTGATGCACTACAGGTTTCTAGACAGAAACATTTAATTTTTTTCTATTGCTCTTTAAGACAAATTGAAAGGAGAGCCAACGTCTGGCAGGAAAAGAGACTTCTGCCCTTCCACCATGCTGCCTACTTCTTAACTGTGACCTCATCGCTGACATCATAACCCTTAAGGCCGGTCCTAGCGAAGGACAGCCAACAGCTCTATGGGAGACAGGTGACCTCGAGGCTACATTAGGAAGCGGTGTCCGGAGGTCAGGTGGGTGAGTGGCCCTCCCTCAACAGCTACTGGTCCCGGCACCCCGGTGTGCCTGCTCCTACACCTGGGCTTCTGCTGGTCCGCGGCTGGTCCTGCATTCCACTTTTGAAGAATATGGCTCGGGCTAGGGAAGAAGCAGGAGACAGCCGGCTGGTGTCTGGTAGGGAGCCGGCACCACGCATCATCAGAGTGTCGGTCAAGACCCCCCAGGACTGCCAGGAATTCATGCTGGCAGAAAATAGCAGTGTCCACCACTTCAAGAAGCAGATCTCAAAACGCCTTCACTGTGACCCCAACCAACTGGTGCTCATCTTCACTGGGAAGATCCTCCGGGATCAAGACATTCTGAGTCAGCGTGGTGTCCTTGATGGGACCATGGTCCACTTGGTGGTGAGGACCCGTCTGAAACGAACTCTCCCTAGTCCCGGAACTCTGTCAGGCCCCACTGGCCACTACATGCATCGTTCTGAACCCTCCACATCGGAGAGTGCCAGGGCGCTGGCCAGGCTGGGCCGGCTAGCCCGGAGCTCACGTGATATGGCTGACTTTCTTGGCCAGCTGGCTCAACTCCTAAGGGCCTCCCCTGAGTCGGTGGTGCAGTTCTTGGAAAGCCCTGTGGTTCAAGGCCTGACAAATGAGAAACCAGCCAATGCCAGCCACGCTCCTGAATCCTCAAGGCTAGTACAGAAAGCTGAGCCTGCTCTTAAGGCTCTGGAAACCTCGCAGAACCCAGCTCAGCAACAGGAACTCCTTCAGGAGGATAAGCAGGGGCTAGAGGCATTGAAGGCAGTGCCGGGTGGTGACAGTTCTATGCATCCAGTCTGCTCTGATATCCAGCAACTCTTGCTCTTCACTCTGGCCCTACTGGTTGCCTCCAAAGGCCACAACCCAGGTTTCGAGCTTTGCAAAGAGGAGTTCAGTGCTCACATCAATACTGACACTACTAACACCATCCCCACAGCTTTGGCATCGGCCAGGCCATTGGCGCATAAGGTCAGGGCAGGAGAAATTACCCAGGCCAGGCATGTGGCCTCAAATCCGGCCAGTTCAGGATATGGGACTGGTATGCCAGACATAAACCCAGGCCAGGATCTTCTCTCCCAGGAGAGCCATCAGCCTGTAGGGAGAGCCACTCTAACCAGTCAGCTGAGACCCTCGCCCTCTGCCTTGTGTAGAGCCTTGCATGTCCTACAGCAAAATCCAGCTCTGCTACATCAGTTGGCAATAGGAAGCCCCCTGCGATATCATATGACATTACTTCCCATCCTGACCAACCCACGTGCATTGCAGGCATTGATACAGATAGAAAAGGGCCTGCAGATACTGTCCAAGGAGGTGCCTGGGCTGGGACCTTTTTTATGGGGCCCAGGTAGGCCACATGGGACTAGAGAACCCCCTGAAACCAGGGGTGCAGGGCATGATCAGAGGGCAGACTCTATGCAGCCCACCTTGGTGGTTCTTCAGCTTCTCCATGTGTTGGCCAATGCCTGCTCCCAGTCTGCACAGTCCTCATTATCCTCATCTCTCCTCGCTGAAGGCTGCTACCAGCAAGAACTAGAGCATCTGAAGGCCATGGGTTTTGTTAATAGTGATGTTAATCTACAGGCCCTCATGGCCACAGGAGGAGACATTCATGCAGCCGTTGAGAGGCTGATGGGGGTCCTAGAGGCCCAGGTCCCTCCACCGGATGCCCACAGTGGAGAGGGAGCTAGAGGAAGGGGAAGGGGAGGAGAGGGGAAGTAGCATATTTTGAATTCCTCTTACTCAGATCATGCGCACTCTTGAACAATCCCCTCCCTCACTGCCCAAGCCTATTCTGCATTAAAAGATCGCTTGGATCTCATGTGTGCTGTCCATTTGGGGGTAGGCGAGTGAAGAGAACGTTGTTTGGGAGAGAGACTGACTGTGTTGTAGGGTCTTGGGTCTGGGCTGCACCTATTCTCAAACCCCTAATCTCAGAGTGTTTTCCAAATTTAAATGTGAGCGGGGGGATGTCCTGAGTGTTTTCAGCAATCGAGTTCCCCACCAGTGCTGTCATCATCATCACAAGCCACCTCTGGGTCAACTCCAGAGGGACTCCGAATGAATCCTGGCTTGTGTTCCCCCAGGAAGCCTCTCTCTCTTTCACCAAGTACCTCCATTTTCAGACCCATTCTCCCATATTACAGAAAGCCTGTCCAACCGCCCTCTCTGCTCGGGCTCTTTCTCTCCTACCTGCCTCTGTCAGGATCCCTGCTTTGTGAGGCGAACCCTACTACTTCTGAAGCCGCATCCTGTCCTCGTGGGCAGGTTTCTTCCTTCACACTGTAAAACGTTTGACCTTGCTGCCTTGTCAGCCACCAAAATCCTCTCTCCTTTCGTCTCTGAATTTCTCCAAAGTGGAAACATATCCCCATCCTCTGTAGTCAGCTATCCCCAGGATGGTGCAGAAGTTTCTCAGAACTTTCTCATTCCCCATCTTCCCTTTTTTTCTTTTTGTACAGAATCTGATACACTGCCACATCTTTCTTTTTTAAATTACATTATTTTATTTTTTCAGTGTTCCAAGATTCATTGTTTCTTTAAGCTGCTTTATTTAATCTATTTTCTTATCCATTTTGTTTTGTTTTGTTTTTATAGAGTGGTGTTTCCTGAGTATGCTACGCTGACTCTTTATTAATCTTTTGGGGAGTTTGACCATGTCCTTGGCTATGACTCTTACTTCTGTGTTCATGGTTTCTTCATCTCTGAGTCTGTTTGTGTTTTTCAGGGCCTACTAGCCTTCCTTGGGTGTCACAGAGGAACTTCTGGCTCCACATAGACAGATATATCTCAGTATCTTTCCCCGGCCCCATTCCTACTCTACATTCTGGGGTCCCTGTGTCTTGGTGAAAGTCCCCAGTACTTTCCCATTCCATCCAGCATCTTCTGTAGACTCTGTTCAGTCAATGAGGTACATGAAATATGCCCCAGAGGACCAGGGGCCATATGAAACCATGCAGCAGGATATCACCTGATGAGAGAGATGGGGGAAGTGTGTTGGAGGCATTACTTTGGGGAAACCCGAGACTGTGGATTCAGAGCCAGACCTAGGGGCCACCTGACCCTGTGATGGAAAAGAACAGAATCTCATGCTTCCTGGGGACTGGGGATGATGGGAATCTCTGAGCCTTACGCTGTGACTTAATTGTTTTGTGACACTTCATGAACCTAGAGACCTGAAGACTGTGGCAGTCAGGGACTGTGCATAAAATATCTTTGGGGCCACATGACCCATCAATGATCCTCATACACCATTTACTATTCACTTCCTTGTGGCATCAGGATGTTGGTCTGAATTTCTGAGATTAGTGATGCACTGGGTCCCAGGGAAGAGTCTGGGGTGAAGTGGGCATAATGGGCAGGGCAGTCTCCTGGGCAACGAGAAGCATGCTTTATCCTTTATCACGTGGACTTCTATAGCCAGACACCTGAGTGGGATGGGAGATCTTGGCAGTAATGTTAACAGTCTTCCTGGGGGCTGGATCCTGCTATCTGCAGTCTTCTGGAAGACCTACTGGCTTCTACACATCACCTTCCTCTTCAAGGAATGATTGCATTTTAGCTTCAGGATGACAAAAAAGCCTAAACCAGAGCTTTAGGGAGTGGAGCTTGCCATCAGGGCTGCAGAATCCTCCATCTGTCTGTTATCTATGGTATGTGAAACTTAAGAATTTGGTCAGTAAGGGGGAAACCATGGGGAAGAATGCCCTGTGCTGTACCCACAGGTTACAGTCCAGAGTATGGACTGCAGGTAGACCCTGTGCTACAGTGTCAGCAACTGTGTGATCCTGCACCCATCCTCTTCTAGTCTCTGCTCTATTCCTTTGACTTTTCTCCTATGAGCTCCTCTGAGGTCACAGATATAGCTAGAAGGGGAGGATAGCCCAAGAGTTATGATGAATGGTTGATGAATTTGTGGGTGAGATGAGGGAGCACTAGACTGCAAATTATGGGACTTGTGGCCTAATATCAGACACATCATTTGCCCATTCATGAATCTGAATTTCCTTACCAGTCCATCAAGTCCCTTATAACACTATGGTCTTGCAAATCTAGTTCACAGATGGGTGCGTTTTAAATATTACTGTGGGAGTCCAGAGTCCTGAATCCTGGCCCTGCCTTTGATACTAACTTCCTGGGTTCCTGACCCCACCCCCTCCACTTTTCTGATAGGAAAAATGAGAGTTTCATGGCAGGTAATTAGTGTGAATGGTGACAAGTTTCTTTGGAGGGGAACCTTTATCAAATAAAGCCAGCATCTTAGGAGGAGCAGACATAAGACCCACAAAGAAGCATTTCAAGAGCAGAACAGTAGTGTCCTTGCCCAGCCCCACCTTTAGCTTCTTTTTATATATTTTCCTCTGTTCCTGAAGTCATTACACTACTGGGTCTCTTCACCATTTATTACCTCAAGAGACAAAGTGTCTTGACTTTTGTTTCTGTGTATTTGTTCAGGTTGACATGCTCACACATGTTGCATCCTGGGCAATGCATGAGATATGGCTCATATAGATGCAGAACCTTAGAAATATTAGCTTCTCTGAATCACAGACTCTTAATTTAAATTGCAGGTGATAATCACATTTGGAATTATTGGGAGCAGTAATTGGGGACTTTTTAGTATGTTTTAGAACTGAGGTTACTAAGGCAAAGGAGGCCTATTCAAAAAGCAACTTGGATTTTGAGCAAGCCTCCCTGAATCCTGAATGAGGGATAATTTTATGGCTAAAATGAATGGGACCTTCAAATGGAAGACCAGAGGAGGGATGGGAGAAAATACAGTTTTAATGAACACATTCATAATCCAAGCACTTTATCTAAATATTTTAGAGATGTTTTATAACATAGTTATTATAATACCCTGTAAAATAATATAATGAAGAATAGTCCTACACAAGTTATGAACTGGCTAATAATTTCAAGTTTACATAACATTCTCTTATTTACTGATTGATAATTTTACATGTAGCCACTGCATTCATTAGCTAACTTATTCCTGGAGACAGCATTAAGAGATT
Organism: Spilogale gracilis; assembly: GCA_004023965.1. NCBI lineage: Eukaryota > Metazoa > Chordata > Mammalia > Carnivora > Mephitidae > Spilogale > Spilogale gracilis. The sequence goes on along the minus strand of PITA01004915.1, from coordinate 4,605 downwards.
TTTTTTTTTAAAGAGCACTGGGTGTGGGGCATAAACAATGAATCTTGGAACACTGAAAAAGTAAAATAAATTATTAAAAAATAAAAAATAAACTCTAGTTTAAGTTTTATTGTTCACAGTGGTATTCAACATGAATATAGAAAGAGAAAATACTAAATACTAAACTGATTTGAGATTGGAATTGTATCATTATGTAGTCATGATTTTAATATATCAAACATATAAATATATAATTTATAGAAATAAAAAATAGGGGCGCCTGGGTGGCTCGGTTAAGCGACTGCCTTCGGCTCAGGTCATGGTCCCGGAGACCCGGGATCGAGTCCCACATCGGGCTCCCTGCTCGGCGGGAAGCCTGCTTCTCCTTCTCTCACTCCCCTTGCTTGTGTTCCCTCTCTGGCTGTGTTTCTCACTGTCAAATAAATAAAATTTAAAAAAAAAGAAATAAAAAATAAAGAGTCAGATATTAACATTATCCATTTGATAGTTGGTTAAACCAAGACATAGGGAGATTGAGCAGCATGCTCAGAGCTACAGAACTAGTAAGCAAGGGAACCAGGACTCAAACGCAGGTGCTCTAACTTTAGATTGTGCTCTTCACCGCTACCCAAAGCATTGGAAATTAGATGAAATTTACCTCAAATGTTTTTTTTTTTTTTTTTTTTTTTTTTTTAATATGGACTCACAGAAGAGCATTCCCACCAAGAAGCCCAGACTCATTTAAGAAGAGGAATTGACTTGGAGTGCCTGGGTGGTTCAGTCCATAACCGTCTATCTTCTGCTCAGGTCATGATCTGGGAGTCCCAGGATCCAACCCCACCTGGGGCTCCCTGCTCAGCGGGAAGCCCGCTTCTCCTACTCTCACTCACCCTGCTGTGTTCCCTCTCTAACTGTCTTACTCTCTATCAAATAAATAAATAAATAAAATCTTTAAAAAAAAAGAACAGGAATTGACTTGAACTTTAGTAACTTACACTTTTGCAACAAAAGAAAAAATGTTAGGTGCATTCTACAATGGCATATCATAGTTGCTGAGATTTCTCCAAGGTGTGCTTATTCCTAATTATAAAACATTCCCAAGAGTAAAAATACTATCATCTTTCTGAGCTCTTGAGAGTTATACTGGGAGCCTCAGGATTATGGTATGTTCAATATGATTTTTGATATCTCCAGTTCATCTGACTTTCTCTTTCCTTCCAGTGCTTCCTCTCCTACAAGACATGCCTGGTGTATCAGAGGTCTCCATCCATGTAAATTCATCTAGACAGCTACCATACCCATTTAGTTTTCTTATCTCCAAATGGTGCTCAAATTTCATGTTAAAATTTTCCCCAAATGAAGCAGTCTCAGAAGTCGACTCCGAATCTCCTTGGTCCTAGCCCCATAGATGATTGGGTTGAGCACAGGAGGCACCAGCACATAGAGGTTTGCCAGAAAGATGTGCACATTCTTGGGGACTCGGTGCTGGCCAAAGCGGTGGGTGAGGAAGGAGAAGAAGGCAGGAATGTAGAATACCAGGATGACTCCGAGGTGAGAACCACAGGTACTCAGAGCCTTGTGCCTGGCATCTTGAGATGGCAGTCGGAAGACAGCGTGGAGGATAAAGCCATAGGAAATGGCAATGAGGATGCAATCCAGACCCATGGCCAGCAGAGCCACAGTCAGCCCATAGACAATATTGACAGTGATGTTGCCACAGGCCAAGCGAGCAATGCCCATGTGTTCACAGTATGTGTGTGCCATGACACGGTGACCACAGTAAGGCAGTCGCCTCAGCAAGAAGATGAATGGGGAGACAATGGCCACACTACGGAAGAGCCCAGCAAGGGTAATAGTGCCTATCACAGTATGGTTGAGAATGATTGTATATCTCAGTGGGTTGCAGATAGCCACGTAGCGATCAAAGGCCATGGCAAGAAGAACCGAGGACTCCAGAGCATAGATAGAATGGACACAAAACATTTGTGCCAGACACCCACCAAAGGAAATCTCACCAGCATGGAGCCACAAAATGGCCAGCATTTTGGGTACGGTGGTGGAGCTGAGAGCCAGGTCGGTGAGTGAGAGAAGGCACAGGAAGAGGTACATGGGCTCATGAAGAGCCCTGTCTGTCACAATGACCAGAATGAGGGCAGCATTCCCAGCCAGAGCTACCAGATACATGGTACAGAAGGGGATGGCAATCCAGACGTGGGCCCACTCCAGCCCTGGGATCCCTGTCAGGAACAGAGTGGCTGGGAGACTGTCATCACTGAGGTTGGAAGCTGCCATTCTTCATGGAAACAAAGGTTTCTATTCAGGAGGTCATAGTGTGATGGCCCTGTCACATCAGGTCCTTGGTTCATTCACGTAAAATGATGGTATTTCTGTAAAACAATATTTTTCAGGCTGAGAAAAATATTTGTTATTAAGTTGTACAAGAATCTTAAAGACTCTGTTACATACAGTCTGCTTTTTTTTTTCATTTTACTAATTCCTGTGGTTTTCAATCATGTTTTGAGTTCTTTCTTCCAAATACCAAACTAGCTACTGAAGCATCTTTACCGTCTGATCCTTCATGACTTACCTCCTACACAGCTTGCTTATTAACCTTTAGTGAACTCACAAGGGGGGATGTTCCTTGCCTCTTTCATTCATGTCTTTTGCCATGCCTAGGGTCTTCAGGCTTTATTTTCCCCTTCTCTGTTTTCTAAGCTTCAGTGAAAGTTTTCTGCCCCCCACAAACCATCCCTTTCTTTTGGTCTCTGATGTCTTCTGTTTTTTTTTTTTTTTTTTTTTTTTTTTTTTTTTTTTTTTTTTTTTTTTTTTTTTTTTTTTTTTTTTTCATTCTTCTACTACTACAAAATCCAGTTGGCTGAGATTATGCCATTATGCAACCGTAACCTCCATACTGACCATGTCTGTGTCTGGAGCTAGACATTTTGATCAATGTTCACTCAAGACTCAGTGTTCACTAAAGTCAATGGAACATAACACTGACTTTTGGACCCTGTGATATAATAATGCAATCACTATATTTTCTCTATTTCTAATGTATCTTCATAAATATATACTACAAAATTTCATTTTGTATCTTACTTACCTGGAATGCCTGGGAAGTAGTTAGACAACCTGAATATGTTCACATATTGCATTATTCAGTATCTCCAATGATTTGAGTATACATCAGGATATAATGGAAGAAAGAAAGAGATACACCAGACATTCTAGCTGGGAGACAGCAGTCCCTACTGTGGTAAAGCCACCTAGATGTCCTGCATGGCCATCAGCGTGAGGGCTGAATACTGAGGCTAGATGAGCATGCCAAGTGCTGACAGGGGCAGATCAAGGCAGAAAATGGATTGTCCTGAGGTTGCTCACAGTGAGGATATTTTGGGAAAAGAATCTGTTTTTGTTGTGGAAGGCTAGCTACTATTTAAAAACATCCCCCTTTAGTAAACACAGGGTCTTCTTAAAAGAAACCTGTATAGGATTCTGAGAAACTTGAATTTTATCCTGATATTCTAACAAAAATTGATGTGTGACCGAGAATAAATCTTCCACTGATTGGCCTGTCTTAGTTTGGAAAAACCAGGGACTCTATAGTCATTCTCTCCTTTCCATCTGTTCCTTATGTGGCACTGGAAGAATCCCACAACTTGTTAAGGACTTCTTTTTTCCAAGTCTAAATTTGGAATGACATCATGTGGTTTATTACCTTCACAAAGTTTATGGTTGAGCAAAAAGTAACACATATAAGATAAAAATTTCAACACCCCAAATAATCATCCGCCTTTTTTTGCAAACTCTTTTTTCTCCTAACACCCTTCTGGAGAAAATAGAGTGTGAATATCATTTTCATCCTTAATCAATGGGAGACAACGTCCAGAGAAGTAAATTGATGTCACCCAGACCACAAAGCATATGTATTGCAAAAGGTCCTGAAATTAGGGGTTCTACTTCAAGTTTCAAGTTTTACCTAAGCCAGATGTCCATGAGTATGACCAACATCCAAATTCCTACCTTTTTCAAGCAAGACATTTTGTCTCATATCAATTCATAAGACTGTAAACACTTTTTTTGTTATCTGAATTCCAAATGTGAAGAGAATTAAGCAGCCCCTCCAATTTGTATAGAGACCTTGGCTGATGACACCAACTGGTGTGGAATTCCAAGTGGAATTATAAGGTACAATTACTCTGTGATCCTCTGGAATGTGAGAGGAAGAAAACTTATTGCTGGAGCAGAGTCGGATTTTTTCCCCCTTAGGAAACAATGGGATATGGATATTGAGGGTGTGCTACTCTGGTCTATAACGGGGGCATCCTCCAAAAAGTGCCCCAGGGTCTTGTCTTTGAGGTCTCCATCTCTGACCTAGACCTGAGTAATTTAACTCTGTGTTCTTTCAGGGAACACAGTTGTTGGGAAACCTGATTTGAAGAACGTACCTGTATGGTAGACACACACTTGCAGGTGGAGCTCGCTGAGGTTGGAGCCCTGTGAGAGGGTGTACTGAGTGTGAGGCTGTGTGGGCAGAGGGTGCTCGAGTGACAGCTTGTGCAGGAGGTGGGTGTCTGAATGCACAGTGATATTTAAGCAGGTGAAAGCTGTGTTTCCGTGCAGGCT